>CAUYUJ010021536.1:120000-137559 GCA_963575745.1 Prorocentrum cordatum | reverse complement strand
TATGATGGGGCTTCCACACCTCGAGAACCCAGCAGCCGGGTTTGCCCCACAGTTTCTTGGGGCCTTCTGTGGGCCGCCGTGGGCGCCGCTTCCGGGAGGCCTCTTGAGTGCATTGTCGGGCCCCTTGGTACTTCTTGGGGCCCTCCGCAGGCTCCTTGGGTCTCTGCTGGAGGCCTCCGGGAGGCACGTTGCAGGTCTTGGAGGCCACCTCGCGGGGGAGGACCCCCAGTGCCTCCTCGAACACGCCGTCTCAGGCCACTCATCATGTGGCCCTCTTTCGCCCTCCCATCCGATTTCTCGCCCCCCATGCCCCCTCCCCCTCCTCCTTCACCTCCTCCTCTTTCTCCCCCCTTTATGCAAGAGCCATGGCACGCGCGCCGCTTGTTTTTTGTTGCATTGGTATATTCCCGCATCCCGGGGCATTGTTGCCGAGGCCTTGTCCAGAAGGCCGCGTCGTCGATTTTATTGTTGGGGGTCCTGGGTCCAATCCTGGCCCCGCCGACGTTTCTGGTGCTGTTTTCTGGGACGGTTCGTCCTACAAGCATGTCATCAAGGAGCTGTCTAAGGCGGGCTGGGGATTTGCCTCTGTGGACCCCCAATGCGAGGTAATCGCCTCTGTGTCGGGCGCGGTCAGTAGACCGTTCCCACAGACCTCTCAGGCTGGCGAGTACAGCGCGCACGCTGCCACTCAGTGCATGGTGGGGTCCACTCTGGGCTTCGCGGATTGAGAAGGGGTTGTCAGCGCTCACGTTTCCCCAAAGGATGCGCGTGCTTCGCATCAGAAGAAGTATGCTGACAGTTCTGTTCCCACCGTCTTTCTGATGGGCAAACCGCTCGCAAGTGCAAGGTTCACGCTGTGAAATCCCCTGACATCTCGGCGTAGGCTCGCTTTCTCACGCTAGGCTAAGATGCTGCCGACAAGGGTGGAAACCACGGAGTGACCCTACACCCGCAGGCCAGCGCGGGAGAGTGGGCACAGGTAGATCACATCGTAGAGTCGGCCAAGGTTGTATACAGAGCCGCCGTGCTACCTAGTTGGCCGAAGTTCGATCTGAGTGCAATTTCGCGTGCCATTCCCATACATCCCCCCCTTCATTCGAGCCTCGGTTCGAACACCAGTGGGAATGGTACCGCGCGTGTGAGATGCATGTGTTGCCTTCGTCTTCGTCGCTCAGAAGAGCGGCCTCCAGACGGTGGATGCCGAGGGGGGCCACCGCCTGTAGTCCAAGACGTGTCGAATTTAGGTCACCGCATGCTCGCTGGGCAATTTCCCCCCCCGCTCTTCGTCTGCGTCAGCTGGAAAGCCTACACCTGTCTCGGGAGAGTCAATCGTTTGAGCCGGCCCCTGCGATCCTAAACTCACTGGCCGTCATGATAAGGATCGTTGGCGGCTCATGTGTCGTGGTGTCCACCCTAAGCTCACATGGGTTAGTGCCGAGGCCATGCCAGAGATGGATGAGTAATCATTCCCCATCTCTTTTCCCTCTGGTTACCTCTTGAGCAACGACATGTGGAAGTCCTCCTCCTCCTGCTCCTCTTTCTCCTCCTCCTCCTCCTCCTCCTCCTCCTCCTCATCATCATCATCATCATCATCATCATCATCCTCATCCTCATCCTCTTCCTCCTCCTCCTCCCTCCCCCTCCGCCTCCTCCTCCTCATCCTCCTCCTCCTCTTCCTCCTCGTCCTCCTCCTCCTCTTCTTCCTCCTCCTCTTGCACCAATGAGTGCCCTCTGTGGGAGTCGCCAACCCACAGGTGTATCGGGCTGCATCATGGATGTCAAAAAAAAACATCCTCATCCTCTTCCTCCCCCTCCTCCTCTTCCTCCTCCTCATCCTCCTCCTCCTCCTCCTCCTCCTCCTTGTCCTCCTTCTCCTCCTCCTCCTCCTCCTCCTCCTCTCTTATCCTCCTCCTCCTTCTGCTCCCTGATCCTGCCACCTCCTCTTCCTACCGTCCCCCCCCCATCCTCCTCACATTTTTCTGTGTTTTTTTTTTTTCTTTCTTTTCCTTTTTTATGTTTTTTTTTCGTCTCATTGTTTTTTTCCTCCTCATCATTTCCTCCTCCTCCTCCTCCTCCTCCTCCTCTCCTCCTCCTCACCCGCCTCCTCCTTCATCCCCATCCTTCTCCTCCTCCTCCTCCTCTGCCTCCTCCTCCTCCTCCTCATCCTCCTCTCACTCCTCCTCCTGGTCCCCCCGACTCCTCTCCTCCTCCTCCTCCTTCCTCCTCTCCTCCTCCTCCCTCCTACTCCTGCCCCCTCCTTCTCCTCCTCTCCCTCTCCTCCTCCTCTCCTCCCCCTCTCCTCCTCCCTCCTCTTCCTCCTCCTCCTCCTTCTCCTCGTCCTCTTCCGCTTCTTTTCCACCTCTTCGTCCTCCTCCTTCCCCTCCTCCTCCTAACCTCTTCTCCTTCTCGTCCTCCACTCCTCTCCTCCACCTCCTCATCCTCCTCCTCCTCCTCCTCTCTCCTCATGACTCCTCCCCCTTCTCCCCCCCCCTCTCCTCCACCTCCTCCTCCTTCTCCATTCCTTTGTTCATATGTACGGTTCCCTGTCGCACCCCGTAGGCAAGTTTTTGTCTGCGGGCTGGGCGTTCGCGAGACTTCCCCACCATGTATGATTTTCTGATGTTTGAAACGTGACACAGTTTCACGATTGAGGTGGGTCGTTTCCAAAAATCCGTGCTTCGGCCTTTAGCGCCCCGCGCATTCGCTTATAAATTTGCAAGAGCTTCACGGGTTGAGGGCGGATGGCTTTCAAACTGTGGTTCTCGCGTAAGTGCCGCGCACATTTGTTAAAACAAATTGCAAGAGCTTTACGGATTGAGGGCGGGTCGTTTTCAGAATGTGGTTCTCATTTTGGCGTTGCGCACATTCGTTTCACAAGTTTGCAAGAGCTTCACGGGTTGAGGGCGGATGGCTTTCAAACTGTGGTTCTCGCGTAAGTGCCGCGCACATTTGTTAAAACAAATTGCAAGAGCTTTACGGATTGAGGGCGGGTCGTTTTCAGAATGTGGTTCTCATTTTGGCGTTGCGCACATTCGTTTCACAAGTTTGCAAGAGCTTCACGGGTTGAGGGCGGATGGCTTTCAAACTGTGGTTCTCGCGTAAGTGCCGCGCACATTTGTTAAAACAAATTGCAAGAGCTTTACGGATTGAGGGCGGGTCGTTTTCAGAATGTGGTTCTCATTTTGGCGTTGCGCACATTCGTTTCACAAGTTTGCAAGAGCTTCACGGGTTGAGGGCGGGTCGTTTTCAAAATGAGGTTCCCGCCTTAGCGCCGCGCGCATTCGCTATCATAATTTGCAAGAGCTTCACGGATTAACGGCGGGCCGTTTTCAAAATGCGGTTCTCGCCTTAGCGTTGCGCGCATTCGATTGTCAACAGTTGCAAGAGTTTACGGGTTGAGTGCGGGTCGTTCTCAAAATGTGGCTCTCGTCTTAGGGTCGCGCACATTCGGCTCAAAAGTTTGCAAGAGCTTCACGGGTTGAGGGCGGGTGGTTTTCAAACTGTGGTTCTCGCGTAAGTGCCGCGCACATGTGTTACAACGAATTGCAAGAGCTTTACGGATTGAGGGCGGGTCGTTTTCAGAATGTGGTTCTCGTTTGGCGTTGCGCACATTCGTATCGAAAATTTGCAAGAGCTTCGCGGATTGAGGGCGGGTCGTTTTCAACATGAGGCTCCCGCCTCAGCGCCCCGCACACTCGCTATCATAGTCTCAAGGGTTTCACGGATTGAAGGCGGGCCGTTTTCAAAATGTGGTTCCCGTCGTAGCGCCGTGCAAACGTTGCAAAGGTTTGACGGACTCCCATGGTCAACTTACCAGTAATGGTATGTTGGAGGGATTCAGGATTATGCGGGTGCAACAGGTATGTTGATTCGCGGTGATGAAGTCCCAACAACGGCGTTCTGGCACGATTCTGGGTCGTCAAGACGCGGCAGTCAGGTTGATACGTGGCGCTGAAGCCCCGAGAACAATGTGTTGGCATGCTTCAGGATCTTCAAACGCTTGTCTTCCAACGAGGCAGCTCCCCCAATGGAAATCAACCGTGGGCCTATGAAGAGGGAGCTTGGAGGGAGGGTTAATTCCAACCTCCTCCCTCCTCCCTCCTCCCTCCTCCTCTTCCTCCTCCTCCTCCTCCTCCTGTTCCCTCCCTTTTCCTTCCTCCCTCCTCCATTCTCCCCCCTCCCTGATCCCTCCTCCCTCCTCCTCCATCCTCCCTTCACCCTCCTCCCTCCTCCGTCCTCCCTCCTCCCTCCTCCCTCCTCCCTCCTGTTCCCTCCTCCGTCCTCCTCCTCCCTCCGCCTCCGTCTCTCCTCCTCCTCTCCGCTCTTGTTCTTCCTCCTCCTCCTCCTCCTCCTCCTCCTCCTCCTCCTCCTCTCTCCTCCCTCCTCCTCCTCTTCCTCCTCCGCCGCCTCCGTCTCCTCCCTCTCCTCCTCCTCCTCCTCATCAGCATCATCATCATCATCATCATCATCATCATCATCATCATCAGCATCATCCTCATCATCATCGTCATCAGCATCATCATCATCATCATCATCATCATCATCATCATCGCCACCACCACCACCACCATCATCATCATAATCATCAGCATCAGCATCAGCAGCAGCATCATCACCATCATCGTCATCATACTATGTCTCGTCCTCTTCCTCTTACTCTTCCTCTCCCTCCTCCTCTTCCTCCTCCTACAGTCCTTGTCCTTCTGAGCAACTCCTACCTGTCGCACCCCGAAGTCATTCCGAAGGGCGGGCTGGGCGTTGTGCCTGAGACTTCCTTACCAATTGTGAGCTTGAGGCTTAAACGTTGCCAACAGCTTCACACATGGAGGGCGAGTGGTGTTCACAATGTGGCCCTCGCCTTAGCGCCGCGCACCGTCTTTGCAAGCATGTGCAAGAGCTTCACTAATTGAGGGCGGACCGTGCTCAAACTGTGACCTTCGTTTTAGCGCCCTGCAGACACGTGGTAAATCTTGCAAGGGTTTCAAAGGCTTTCATGGTTAATGTCGCAGACATTATGTCTGTGAGCGATCCAGAGGAGTCAGGGCGCAACGGTTACGTTGATTCGCGGTGTCCAAGTCCCAGGAATGGTGTTCTGGAGCGACCCAGGGTCGTCAACACGCATACGTCAGGATCGTCAAGACGCTAACTCGTGGCGTTGAGGTCATGAGAATGATGTTCTGGCACTCTTCAGAATCTTCAAACGGTTGTCTCCCAACGGGGAACTTCCCTCAGTGGAAACGAATCCTTGTAGGGGCCTATGAAAAGGGAGCTTGGAGGTAGGGTCTATTCCAACATCGTAGTTGACAGGTCCTAGGCTTGCACGGGTCCTCCTCCTCCTCCTCCACCTCCTATTCCGCTTCCTCGTCCTCTTTCTCTTCCACATCCTCCTCCTCCGCGGTTCTCCTCCCCTCATCATCGCCCTCCTCCTCCTCCTCCTCTTCCTCCTCCTCGATGTTCCTTCTCCTCCCTCCCCCCTCCCCTCCTCCTCGATACTCCTCCTAGTCCTCCTCCTCCTCCTCCGTATCCTCCTCCTCCTCCTCCTCCTCCTCCCTCCTCCCTCCTCCCTCCTCTCTCCTTCTCCTCCTGGTCCACGATCCTCCTCCTCCTCTTCCTCCTCCTCTTTCTCCTCTCCTCCTCCTCCTCCTGTTCCTCCCATCGCTCCTCCTCCTCCTGTTCCTCCTCATCCTCTTCTTGTTTCTCCCTCTTCTCATTATCCTCCTCCTCCTCTTCCGCATCCTCCTCGTCCTCGTTTCTCTGACGTTGCGCGAACCTAATGCAACAGCATATGATGTTATTCCTTCTCCTCTCCCTCTTCCTCCTCCTCCTCCTCCTCCTCCTCTCATCCATCTCCCTCTCTCCTCCTCCTCCTCCTTCTCTCTCCTCCTCTCCTCCTCCTCTCCTCCTCTCCTCCTCCTTCCATCTCCCTTCCTCCTCCTCCTCCTCCTCCTCCTCCTCCTCCTCCTCCTCCTCCTCCTCCTCCTCCTCCTCCTCCCCCCCCCTCCTCCTCCTCATCCTCCTTCTCCTCCTCTTCCTCTTCCGCCTCCTCCCCCCTCCTCCATCATTCCGTTGCCTGAAAGATAATTTCTCCCTGTCGCACCCCGAGGCCAGTTTTTAGGGCGGGTCGGGCATTTCGCCTGAGATTTCCGCACCACTCATGACTCTGAAACTTAAACATTGGCAGCAGTTTGACAGATGGAGGGCGGGTCCCTTTCAACATGTGGTTCTCGTCTCAGTGCCGCGTCTTAAACATGTGCAGGAACTTTACGGATTGAGGGCGAGTCGTTTTCAAAATGTTGATCTCGCCTTAGCGCCGCGCACATATAAGAACTTCACGGATTGAGGGAGGTTTCTTTTAAACATGCACTTCTCGTCTTAGCGCCGCGCATTTTCGTTTATAAATTGTGTAAGGGTTTCACGGATTCGCATGATCAGCGTACCAAAAATGGTGTTTTGGAAGGTTCAGGATGATGCGGGTGCAACAATTACGTTGATTCGCGGTGTTGAAGTCCCAGGAATGGCGTTATGGCACGATTCAGGATCGTCAAGACGCAACAGTCAGGTTGATCCGTGGCGTTGGAATCCCGAGAAAAATGTTTGGGCATATTTCAGGGTCTTCAAACGGTGTTCTTCCAACGCGGCAGTTCCCTCACTTGAAATGGACCGTTGCAGGGGCTTATGGAGAGGGAGCTTGGAGGGAGGGTTTATTCCAACATCGTTGACGACTCTTGGGCTTACACTGGTCCTCCTCCTTCTCCTCCTCCTCCTCCTCCTCCTCCTCCTTCGCGACACTCCTCGACCATCCTCCTCCTCCTCCTCGACCTCCTCGACCTCCACCTTCTCCTCCTCCTCCTCGGCCCTGGTCCTCTTCCTTCTCCCCCTCATCCTTCTCCTTATCCTCCTCCCCCGCCTCGTTCCTCCTCTGGCACCTACCCAAGAGGAGCGGCAGGGCCCGGCAGCGGAAGGCCAAGTGGCTGGCGGCGGTCCGTTGCCGCACGCCGAGCCCGGTGTGAGGGCTCAATGTTTGTTGGCGTTGCCATCTGCCTTAGGCCACGGATTGCGGCGGGAGGAGGAGGAGAAGAGCAAATGGAGGAGGCGGATCGGGAGGATCGAGGAGGAGGAGGCAGTGAGGATCGAGGAGGCGGAGGGTCGAGGAGGAGAAGAGGAGGAGGGAGGAGGAGGAGGAGGAGGAGGAGGAGGAGGAGGATCGAGGAGGAGGAGGAGGGAGGAGGAGGAGGAGGATCGGGGACCAGGATCGAGGAGGAGGAGGAGGAGAAGGATGAGGAGAAGGAGGAGGAGGATCGAGGAGGAGGAGGATCGAGGATGATCGAGGATGATCGAGGACGATCGATGAGGATCGAGGAGAAGGAGAAGGAGTAGAAGGAAGAGGAGGAGGAGGAGGACGAGGAGGACAATCGAGTAGGATCGAGGAGGAGGAGGAGGAGGAGGAGGAGGAGGAGGAGGAGGAGGAGGGGGAGGAGGAGGAGGGGGAGGGGGGAGGAGGAGGAGTGTCGAGGAGGTCGAGGAGTGTCGAGGAGGGTCGAGGAGGGTCGAGGAGGGTCGAGGAGGAGGAGGAGGAGGAGGAGGAGGAGGAGGAGGAGGAGGAAGGAGGAGGAGGCGGAGGAGGAGGGGGAGGAGCAGGAGGAGGAGGAGGAGGAGGAGGAGGAGGAGGCGGAGGAGGAGGAGGAGGAGAGAGGTCCGAGGCGGAGGAGGAGGAGGTGGAGGAGGAGGAGGAGGTGGAGGAGGAGGAGGCGGAGGAGGAGGAGGAGGAGGAGGAGGAGTTCGAGGATAGGAGGAGGAGGATGAACAGGAGGAGGCGGAGGGAGGACGAGGACGAGATGGAGGCGGAGGAGAAGGACCAGGGGAGGATTGGAGGAGGAGGGCGGTAGACCAGTTGTAGGCCGAGTAGAGGAGGAGGAGGAGGAGGAGGAGGGAGGAGGAGGAGGAGCAGGGTCGAGGCGGAGGAGGAGGAGGTGGAGGAGAAGGAGGGTGGAGGAGGAGGAGGAGGAGGAGGAGGAGGAGGAGGAGGAGGAGGAGGAGGAGGAGAGGAGGGGAGGAGGATGAACAGGAGGAGGCGGAGGCGAGGACGAGGACGAGATGGAGGCGGAGGAGAAGGACCAGGGGAGGATTGGAGGAGGAGGGCGTAGACCAGTTGTAGGCCGAGTTGTAGGCGGAGGAGGAGGAGGAGAGGAGGAGGAGGAGGAGGAGGAGGAGGAGGAGGAGGAGGAGGGAGGAGGAGGAGGAGGAGGTGGGGGTGGGAGGAGGAGGAGGAGGAGGGAGGAGGAGGAAGGAGGAGGAGGAGGAGGAGAGGAGGGGGAGGGGGAGGGGGGGAGGAGGAGGAGGAGGAGGAGGAGGAGGAGGAGAGGAGAGGAGGAGAGGAGGTGGAGGAGGAGGAGGAGGAGGAGGAGGAGGAGGAGGAGGAGGAGGAGGGGGAGGAGCAGGAGGAGGAGGAGGAGGAGGAGGGGGAGGGGCAGGAGGAGGAGGAGGAGGAGGAGGAGGGGGGCGGGGTGAGGGGGGGAGGAGGAGGAGGAGGGGGAGGAGGAGGAGGAGGAGGAGGAGGAGGAGGAGGAGGAGGAGGAGGAGGAGGAGGACGAGGAGGAGGAGGAGGAGGAGGAGGAGGTGGAAGAGGAGGGGAAGGAGGAGGAGGACAAGGCGGGGGCGGGGATGAGGACGAGGAGGAGGCGCAGTGCAAGAATGACGATGAGGGTGATAAGAAGGAGGAGGTGGAGGAGGGGACACGAGCGATGATGAGGACGACGGGGGGGGTGATGAAATGAAAACGTGAAGACCGCACTCAACATCGAAGCTGGAACGCGCTGTTCAGCCTTCCTCACCTGCGCAGGTTGCCCCCCCTCACCACACACGCTGGGTGCAACAAACTATTACGCCGCGAGTGCAAACGTCGTGAGAGCGATGCCGAAGAATGCAATGCGGCCGTTTTCGCCGACATTGGCGCGTGAGCTGACAGCGTAAGGTCGCGCGCAAGCGCCCTCGCTTCAGCGGCCCGCGTAAGCTGCGGCGTAAGGTCGCTATGCCGTCTCGCGTAAGGCCCATTTCTTTTCGTCGCTCACGTCTCGGTCCTGCAAACATTTCGATGCCATCTCGTTGGCCCTTCCGTGGCGGCTCGGGGCCCGCACCCCAGGAGCTCCCCGTAGCCGCCCGCGGCTTCAGACCCCCGCACCTGCGATCGCCGGCGCTGCCGATCGAACGCTTCGGAGGGACACGCTTTCCACGTCCCCAGTCCCAAGAGTCAACGTCCCGAGCTCTTCCGAGCCTCCCGCCCCGCGGAGCGAAGCGGCACGCTGTCCGCTTGCGAGGCATTAGCGTGTCGTTGGTGCCGTCGTCGCGCGACACGGTAAGCAAAAATTCCCGATCGTATCTTTCAGCAGGCGTGCAGGGTGCCCATCCGAGCGGGCAACACTTGAACACCCATTGTACTTGCACTCGCAGGCGGGCTCAACCCATGAAAGCTCGTGCTGCAAGACCGTGTCAGCGCTCGCTGGAGACCACTATTCCACGTGAGCCGTCTCCATTGGCGGGCCATGCCCCCCCAGTGAGCTCGATGACACAGCAGATCGCCTAAAAGGCAAGACGCAATGACCGCCTTGGCCCGCTGCAGCTCCGACGAAAGGTATTCGGCATGCACTGCCGATGCGAAATGCTTTGCGGCCCCGAGCCGCACGAACCAATCGGCCCGCACATTACCGACCCACCACTTCAGAAGGATCCCAAGGGGCACGGCCTGCTCGGGGCCCTGGGGGCAGGGGTCCGGCTGAGCTCGGGGCGGTCCAGGGACCACGCGGCGGCAGAAAATGGCATCCACATACCGGCATGCTTACCGCGGGAGCTCTCGAGGCTGGAATTCCAAGAGTTGCCTTCAGGACCCAAATTCGGAAGGTCGCTTAACAAGTGTTCAGGGTTAGGCGTGCGGGAAACCAAATGCAGGACCGCTCACCTCTCCGTTCGACCCACTGTCTGAGTTCCTGCGGGAGGGCCGTAGATAGCCCTGGATGGCAAGATATGTTCGTGAACCTGCAGCGCGGACCACCCGCAGCGCGTCGATTCTGAAACGGCGGAGTGCAGGCCCGCGCCATCTGCACAGTGCTCGGGGCCCCATCGCACAAGGGCGGAGTCGCCCCACTTAAAATCGACGGCTCGCTCGCCGCAGGTGGTGCTCCAAGCGCGTGCGAAACGTGCGGCAGGACAAAGGACCACTCCAAGTCCTGCAACTGGCAGAGGGTGCCCATCCCTATGAGCATCGCGCGCGTGGCCGACGGCCACGCGCATGATGACGGCCACTGGCCGTCATCGGACGGGGCTAGGACGAGGATCAATCCGTTCTAGGGCGTTCCGGAACGCTCTGAGAAGGCCGCGGCGCCCGAGACATCCTCGAGAGCCGCCGCATCTCAGAGATTCTCGATTTCTCTTCCCGATTTGACCCTCGTCCTGGCTTCGCTTTCAGTCATCCAGCGGGGAAGGCCTTCGAGCTCGGCGGCACCGAGTGTGCCTCGAGGAGCACAGGGCGGTCCAGCAGCTGCCGTCCTCGGCCCAGCAGGCGCGGCAGCGCGGCCTGGAGTGTCTCGTGCCCGTCGCCGTCCGTCGCTCAAGAGCGCAGAGGCTGCCGCGCTTGGCCGCTTGGGCCGGTTCCCCCTCCCTGCGGAGGTACCCATACCGCTACTCGACTACACGTAAGAGTGACCCTTCGCCGGAGTGACCTTTGGCGCGGGCCCACTGGGGTCCCCCGATCGCAGAACGCGAGGCGGCAGTGGCGTCTTGCGCGTTTGTGTCTGGCCCCCCCCCGCGGCCCCCCAAAAGCCAAACACCAAAGGTGACTCTTGTCCAGGGTCACTCTTTCGTGTAGTCGACCATACCGCTACCCTCGCCGCGTTCTCGCCTTTTCGAGCCTCCTGGGAGGCCCTCGTCGCTACCGCTGGATTCGCCTCGAGATTCTGGTCAGAACGCACCCCGGGAGTGGTCCTGGGTGTAGGGGCATCGGTACCTATTGGTTTCCCCCATAGTCTGGCGACGAAATGCATACATATCCATTGCGTTCTGCCGGACACGGGGGGCTCAGCACAGCGTGGTGCGCGTTCGTGCCCGGAGTTAGCACATGTCCAAATTCGTTTCCCGTGTGTTCAATCTGGCACGTGGGTCGTCTGACGATCGCCCTAGGTCCCGCGGAGGGCGGGCCTTCAGCCCAAGCCTGGTGCGCCCTACCCACTCCTTCTCGCCCCCCGCTAGCCGAGCGCATGCGGGTCAGGAGACGGCTAGATTACCATCGGCAGAGGTCAGCCCAGGAGGCACCTCGCACAGCGAGAAGACCTGGCCCGCGTCGGAGCGAGTGTGAGTGGACGACAGCATATCGCAGCCAAGTCGGCGCAGCGTCTGCCAAGCCGACATCAGCGGACCTCTGGCCAACGCCCGTGTCGGCTTCGCCTCCTATCGAGGGGCGAAGGGCGTCCCACCCGAGCTGCAGGCGGCAAAGGGGGACACGATCACCCCCAACTCGCGAGGAGCAGTGCGCGATTCAGGGGCACGGTGCAGTCGTAGGTCGGGTCGTATCTCGGGCTCGGGTAGGTCATCAGGTACGCAGCGCACCCTAGTCCAGGCCCCCACCTGCACGAGTTCGTTGCGGTTTGAGCGTCGGAGGCGATGATTCACGACGCCTTATACGCTTGCGCCATGGGCGACCGACTGTGGCAAGCAAGTGCGCCACAGCACGGCCGCACGTCAACCAGCATCCTTGGTAAGCATGCGAGCGTGCTGGCCTGATCGCTAGGATCCTGCGCGCGCCGCCTCGTCGCCGACGGAGGGACGCGAGGCCCGTGATGTTCATGGCCACGGTTGTGCATCCAATTGGGGAAGCCGAAATGGATGCCGAAGAGGAGAAGTAGGAGGAGGTGGAGGAGGCGGAGGCGGAGCAGGAGGAGCAGGAGGAGGAGGAGGAGGAGGGCGATACGAAGCTGCTCCAGGGCGCGGAGAAGCTGCTCGCAACCATCCTGCCTCTGTCTCTGCTCCACATCGTCGCTTCGTTGCCCCGATGCTCAGAGGGTGTGGGTCTGCGTTGGTGCCTTGACTTGTTTCATGGCTGCAGGAGCAGGAGGAGGAGTAAGAGGAGGAGGAGGAGGAGGAGGAGGAGCAGGAGAAGGAGGAGGAGGAGAAGGAGGAAGGGGACGAGGAGGAGCAGCAGGAACAGCAACACTAGGCGGAAGAGGCACTCGAGACTGCATCCCTTGTTTTTTCCCCGCGCCCGCGGAAGCAAGCGTCCAGCCAGCCAGCGCGGGTTCGCGGCGCGGGCGCGATGTGCTGAGCCGTTATGTTAGCGATCGTTTGGGGACGGGATCCGCTCAGCGGTCGCGTCCGACCTTGACCTCCACCAGCGCTGGCCCGTTTGGCCAAATGGTCCCGAACATAATTTTAGGATCGTAAGCTTCGAACCCCCATATCTAATTCTACACATATATATGCATATATGCACACGTATGCATCTACATACATGTATGTATATATATATACACAGACACACACATATATGTATATATGTGTGTGCATATATGTGCATGTGTCGATATGTCTGTCTGTATGTATGTATGTCTGTATGTATGTATGTATATATGTATGTGTGCAGGTGTGTATATGTGTATGTGTGTATGTGTATATGTATGTATATACGTATATATGTATGTATGCATGTATGTATGCATGTATGTATGTATGCATGCATGCATGCATGCATGCATGTATGTATGTATGTATGCATGCATGCATGTATGTATGTATGTATGTATGTATGTATGTATGTATGTATGTAGGTGTGTATATGTATATGTATATGTGTATGTGTATGCATGTGTAAATGTATATAGGTATACATGTAGATACGTATATATGTATATATGTATATATGTATACATATGTATGTGCATATATATATATATATATATATATATATATATGTGTATATATGCATACATGTATAAACGTGTGTATATATATATATATAGAGAGAGATCCCCATGCAGGAGCCCGGGGCGCCCGGGGCGGCGACCTCGACGGCGCATGAGGGGGCCCCCCCGAGACAGGCGACGGCCCAAGAGTCCCCCAAGAGGATTCCCAAGAGTGCCTCCAGCAGCAACAAATGGCCCCATTCCTTTCGGAAAACGTACATTTCTACGATATTCATGTCTTCGGCGTCGACCGCCTGGAAGACGGCCCCAGGAGCCCGCAACATCGCCCAAAGACGGCCAAAGCGAGTTCCAAGAGGCCTCCAAGACAGCTCCAGAGGGGCCCTCGATTGTCCAGGAGGCCCCCAAGACGGTCCCAGAGGATCCCAGGGGGCCTCTGGGGTCCCCCCGAGCCAGCCCCAGACAACCCCGAAACGCCACCCGAGAGTCCCAGGAGGTCTCCAAACGTCCAAGGAGGGCCCAGCAGAGAGCAGAGCAGAGCGGCCCGTGGGGAGGCGGGAAGTCCGCCTGCCCCGGCAAGGCGCCGGGCCGACATGACTGGCGAGGCGTGCAACAAATACTGTAACGTGTGAAAATTTGAAACAGCAGTCCGAGATGAAACAATTACCGCGGCGCGGCGTGACAGACGTCGAGCGTCAGGCGCCCGGCTGAGAGTGTGGCCAGCAACGGGAGAACAAGAATTTCAAACAAGTACACGTTTGTCCACCTTTCCCGCGGGCGGCCTACGCTTCTCTTTGCGTGCACTCGAAACCAAGGTTCCCAATTAACAAGTCTCGCGTTCCATCTGCCGTCGGTGGGCGAGGGCAGCTTGCCTGCTGATGTCCATCTCACTTTCCAGAACATAGACACCCAATCGTCCACGCCGCTTCGGTCAGCGGGCTGCATGGTGGCGCTCGTGGCACGCCGGATATACGCAACCCAGTCTTCGTCAGGTAACCGTCGAATGCCCACCATCTGTCTCAGCATCCGGCGCTGCGTGGATCGAAGCTTTCGCTGCTCGGCCGCTGTGAGCGTCCAGGTGCTGGAGGCGTACAGAACGCAGGGCGCCACGCATGCTATGAACAATATCATACGCTGGTGGATCTGGAGGCGGTTGTTGCACAAGAAATCCGTCGAGGCGCGGAAATCAGGCCATCCGGAAGCGAACCGGTTGCCAAATTCTGTTTCGTGGACGTCATCCAGAGAAATTTCTTTGCCGAGATATTTCTTTGACTCGCCGTGGTGGAGCATTTTCACATTGTGCGCGCCGCACTTTACATATGGCGGCCGGCCCGATGCGCTGGTCAGTACCATTGTCTTGCCCATATGGACCTTCAGGCCGTACTTTCGGCCTCCGACTCCAAATCTGCGATCATTCTGGAGACATCCCTTTTGCATCCAGATATGACGAGCACGTCGTCGGTGAAACGCTTGTTTGTCAGGGGATCTTCGGGGTCGTCCACCACTAACCCATAATACATTCCAGTGCGCTTGCTATTCAGCTTGTTCCAGCGTGCCTTCAACTTGCGGAAGATTGCTTCCATGACCACGACAAACAGAAGAGAGCTTCTCGGATCCCCCTGTTTCACGCCCCAGGAGATTTCGAAGGGTCTACTTCTCTCGCCAGCGATTACAGTAGCAGCTTGCCGTGCGTAGAGGCGCTTCAGCAAATCGATGTATGTGCTCGGTACTTCCTGGTCTGTCAGGGCTGCCCAAAGCGTATCGTGTTCAACTATGTCGAACGCTTTATCAAAGGTTGATCATGCCAATCCACAAATCTACATTGAACTCGTTGCAAGCCTCTGCAATCAGAGACATAGGAATCAAGTGATCTACGGTGCTGAAGCCCTTCCTGTATGCGGCCTGGTCAACAGACTGCCCACCAATGATCGTACCGCGGAGGCGGCCACATAGGAGCCGACTGAACAGCTTGTACAATATCGCCAAAATCGCGATTGGCCGGCAATTGCCAGGCAAGTAAGCGCCCCCTTTCTTGTGCAGCACAGTGATGCGGGTAGCCAGCCACCTGTCCGGAAGTTGCTCGCCAGGAACGATCGCGTTGAACGCCTCCAACATTAGATTCCCCAGCGTTGGACAGTCGACTTTCAAGAGTTCTGTTTTGACACCGCGGTCGTCGCCTGCTCTGCCCCTTTTCATCAGCCGGATAGCAGCGTCCAGCTCCTCTGTCGCGAAAGGAGGCACACTCACTGCCCCTCCGGGCGCGTGCACCTTTGGCCTGCCTTGGCCCCTGGTGGTCGCGCACAGGTCCTTGTAGAATTGCGCAAGCACTTCGGCGATCGAGGTCCAGTCATTGTGGAGATGCCCGTCCTTCTCCTTCATTTCGGTGATGTGGCACTTGGACCGGTTACCTGCCACTTCTTTCACGTGTCTAATACTGCGGAACTCCCCCAAGATCATCTCCGCCTTGCCAAGCATGGCGGTGACCCGGCGCGCGCGGATCGTCATTTGGATTTCTTTGCTCCATTGCGTCATTAGGTGTTTTTGTTGTCTGTTGCCGGAAGGTTTGCTTTCTGAAGACCACTGCGCAAAGCTATCATCACGCGCCACATTTCGTCCGATTCGATTGCTAGCTCTGTCCCTGGATTGGCGCCTTTGCGCGCCTGGTCGCCCCGAGCTGCGTCCGTCAATCGCTTGTTCAACAGATTGATCTTGTTGGCGGTGGCCGTGTCGCACCACTTGACAGACTGCAGGCGCGCCTCCGGAGATGAAACATACGATGTACCAGGTTGCCACGCAGGGTCTTTCTTACGTTTTGGCGTGCGTCGGCGAGCGAAGGGTAGTGTTAGCTGCAAGCAGACCGGTCTGCGATCAGATCCCACGCCTATGCCAGGTGATACCGTACAGAGCGAAAGCATTGATTGCGTGCCGTTGTCTAGCAGAAAATAATCAAGCTGCGTTCTTCGATCCCCATTTCTGTATATCCACGCCTTCTCAAAGGACTGCTGGAATATTGTGTTAGCTATCAACATGCCCCGCAAGCAGCACAACTGGATCAGCAGGTCGCCTCTGTCATTGCGCTTCGGCATGGGGTTTTCTCCAACCACGCTTCTGTCATCGTGCTCGCCTCGCAGGCCCACCTCGGCATTAAAGCCACCTGCAGCCATGACGGCTGCTGGCTGTCTTTAGGGCAGGTTTTAGTTGAGTGAGTTGAGTGTTTTTGTGTTTTGATGTTGATGACGATGGTATGGTGGTGATTATCATATCGTAGTGCTGATGGCGATGGCGATGGTGATGGTGATGATGGTGGTGATCATCACGTCCACAATCACCATCATTACCATTACCATCATCACCATCACAATCGCCCTCACCATACCATCATCACCATCCCCATCATCATCATCACCATCCATACCATCACCATCGCCATCACCATCATCACCATTTTGGTCCGTAGGACTTGGCTCAAGGCAATGTCGTCGTCCCCTGCGGCTTCCCCGGGCCCTGAATCGAATTGAGTTTCCCTTATGTGGATGATAACGATGATGGTGGTGATGGTGATGGGGGCGACGGCGATGGCGAGGATGCTGATGGTGATGGCGATGATGTGGACTATCGTAAATCATATGATTCCGCCGCTCCTCCTCCTCATTATCATCATCGGTTTTCGATGGTTTAGATGGTGATGATGGGGACTATCGTAAATCATATTCTTCCGCCGCTCCTCCTTCTCCTCATCACCATCATCGGTTTTCGATGGTGTTCATCCTCATCACCGTCATCATAGACACCATCATCATCATCGTCATTGTCATCATCACCACCATCACCAGAATCATAGTCGTCATCATCATCGTGATCATCGTCGTCGTCATCATCATCGTCGTCGTCGTTGTCATCGTCATCATCGGCGGCAAGCCAGTACTGTGGGCGACGAGGACGACGACGACGACGACGACGACCCCCTCCGTCCACGACGACGACGACGACGACCCCCTCCGTCTACGACGACGACGACGATGACGACGACGACGACGACGGCGGCGGCGGCGGCGGCGGCAAACATGGTTTTTTGTTTAAGTTGTTGATGGAATTTGGCCTCTTGGGGGGGTCCTTGGAGGGCTCGGAGGGCACTTGAAACCTTGGGCCGTCTTGAGGCCTCTTGGAGGCATGTCGATGGCTATCTTGAGCTACCTTGAGGTATCTTGGGCCATCCTGGACGCCATGGGCTCTATGAGGCTCTCTTGGGGCCGTCTTGGGCCATCTAGGACGCTCTAACCCCTCGCCCCCCTCCCCCACGCCTCCGGGCCCAGGGAGGGGGGGGGGGAGGTAAATTTCCCCGAACAGAGGGAGGAAGGAGGAATCTGAAATCTAACATCCCACGTTAGATCTCCTCCTCCCCCTCCTGCCCCCCCCCCCGGAGGCTTTCAAGACATTCGTGTGCGGTGCTCGGGCGAAAGCCGAAGTTTGAAAACGACCCCTTCCGTCCACGGCGACGACGACGACCCCCTTTCCGTCCATGACGACGACGACGACGAAGGCGGCGGCGGCGGCGACGGCGACGGCGTTGACGAAGAAGCCCTCCGTCCACGACGACGACGACCCCGCCCGTTCATGACGACGACGACGACGACGACGACGACGACGACGACGACGA
>CAUYUJ010021536.1:95000-115000 GCA_963575745.1 Prorocentrum cordatum | reverse complement strand
TAGCCACAGTCATCTATAGACACATTGGACGTCGTAGTGTACATATACGCATTCGGTCTGGCTGCGTCTGTAGACAGCGCGGCAGCTGCGTTCGACGCAGTGCAACGTCGGAGACATGGTCGATCCATCTACGGTGTGATCCCGCTCTACAGCAGATCCCGCATGGTACTCCAAATTCGAGGCGCCAAATGTTCGGGAGGCCAGCGCTGAGTGGGGCCCTGCTCCACCTCGAGATATCACCGAGCGGCGGCGCTGCGGCTGGCAGCCGCGCTGGGCTGTCGGGGCTCCCCGCCAGGCCGCGCGGCCGCCGCCGCCAGCGCCGCCTGGCGGCTAGAACCTCCCTCTCTTCGGCTGCACGTACCCTGAGATCCTGCCGTTGCAATTATTTTCGCACCGGGCGTTCTCGCCCTCACAGATCGGTCCGGCTCAAGAAATGACGCAGAGAGATGGGGTCTGGGGTTTCGGTCGTGATTTTGTGCGATGCTGCATACGTTTTGCATTGCCGGGTTTCAGGGTGAAAGTGGCCCTTCGCCGGAGTGGCCACGTGTGCGCGGCTTGCGGGTGGCGTGGGGGGGCGGAAGCCCAAGCACGCAGGCCGTTGCTGTCGCAGCACTCGCAGCGATCGGCACGCCGCGCAGCAGGGGTCAGTCTTGCCCAGGGTCGCCCTTGCGTGTAGCCGACCTGCCGCTGCCACGGAGGCCGCTGGATCGGCACACGTGCCCCTGTGCATGCCAGCCGTGGTCTGTGGGGCCTTCGACGTGGGGCCCGGGCAAGCGGGTGCAGGAGGAAGACAGACCGATACCGAATAATGATAGTCCTTCCCTCGCTTCCGCCTTTTTGGGGGTCCTGGCTGGATCCGGTCTGGGACCCCGGTCAAAACGCATCTCAGGCGAGCAACGAGTACGGCAGAACGCCGTGCTCGCACACACACACACACACACACTCTGTCGTTCTCTCTCTCTCTCTCTCTTTCTCCTTCTTTCTCACACACGCACGCACACACAAATAGAGAAAGAGAGAGAGAGAGAGACATCGTTTTTGTTGGAGTCGAGGTCGGCTCCTAAGAACACACAGATTTTCGATGTCGAGTCCGATTGCGAAGGCCTGACGGCCGGTGCCGCCGACCCTGTTCGCAATGCGCAGCAAGAGGCACGGGCTGTGGGATGGTATGGGGGAACGGGGAGAAGGACGAGAAGGTGGGGGAGGGAGGTGTCGTATCTGACCCGGGACTTCCCCGGGACTCCCCCGGGACCCCCCCAGGGACCTCTTCTCCCCCCCCCGTCGGGGAAGGGAAAGGGAAGGGGCTTCCCTTCGACTCAATGACGACGTTGCTCAAGGTCGGTACGGGGGGGGGGCGTCGTATCTGACTCGGGGGGAGGGTCGCTACCCCCCCCGCTACCCCCCCCCCCTCCCGGCGGGGGAGGAATGAAAGGGAAGGGGCTTCCCTTCGACTCAATTACGAGGTTGCTCAAGGTCGGCTTGGCTGGAGCCCAGGGGAAGAGGAGTCCCAGGGGGGGGCGTCGTATCTGACCCGGGGGGGGGGTCGCTACCCCCCCCCCCTCCCGGCGGGGGAGGGATCAAAGGGAAGGGGCTTCCCTTCGACTCAATTACGAGGTTGCTCAAGGTCGGCTTGGCTGGAGCCCAGGGGAAGAGGAGTCCCAGGGGGGGGCGTCGTATCTGACCCGGGGGGGGGGTCGCTACCCCCCCCCCCTCCCGGCGGGGGAGGGATCAAAGGGAAGGGGCTTCCCTTCGACTCAATTACGAGGTTGCTCAAGGTCGGCTTGGCTGGAGCCCAGGGGAAGAGGAGTCCCAGGGGGGGGCGTCGTATCTGACCCGGGGGGGGGGTCGCTACCCCCCCCCCCCTCCCGGCGGGGGAGGGATCAAAGGGAAGGGGCTTCCCTTCGACTCAATTACGAGGTTGCTCAAGGTCGGCTTGGCTGGAGCCCAGGGGAAGAGGAGTCCCAGGGGGGGGCGTCGTATCTGACCCGGGGGGGGGGTCGCTACCCCCCCCCCCCCTCCCGGCGGGGGAGGGAAAGGGAAGGGGCTTCCCTTCGACTCAATTACGAGGTTGCTCAAGGTCGGCTTGGCTGGAGCCCAGGGGAAGAGGAGTCCCAGGGGGGGGCGTCGTATCTGACCCGGGGGGGGGGTCGCTACCCCCCCCCCCTCCCGGCGGGGGAGGGATCAAAGGGAAGGGGCTTCCCTTCGACTCAATTACGAGGTTGCTCAAGGTCGGCTTGGCTGGAGCCCAGGGGAAGAGGAGTCCCAGGGGGGGGCGTCGTATCTGACCCGGGGGGGGGGTCGCTACCCCCCCCCCCTCCCGGCGGGGGAGGGATCAAAGGGAAGGGGCTTCCCTTCGACTCAATTACGAGGTTGCTCAAGGTCGGCTTGGCTGGAGCCCAGGGGAAGAGGTCTCCCAGGGAAAGGGAAGGACAGAGACGACGAGTACAAAGAATGACGGAGATGACGGCTCGAACGGAAAAGCCCCTCACACACGCCGACAGGGTCGGCGGATTTTCAAAAACACGCAGCTCGCTCGGAATTTCTGGGGCGTGCGGATGGGACTAAGTGAGGATGTGGCAGGCCTGGGCACGAGGACGATTTCTGGCACTCGCCTATGCCTTGCCAGGCCATGGAAACCACCAGCCGTCCTTGCATCCCCCCTCCACCTGGCGGCTGGGCCAGTGTAAGTCGACGGCGGGTGGGGGTGGGGCGGGGGGCGCGCCAAATGTGGGGCCTCCTTCGGTGCATCGGCGACGCGGCGTGGTCTGGAAGGGGGGGCCCTCTGGCGCCCGCGTCACCGACGCACCAGCGACGCATCGGCGACGCGGTGCAGTCTCTAGGTCACTCCCAGATGCGCGAAGACAATCAGGTTTCGCGCTTCGAAGATTGGGTTGGAGAGGCGCCCTTCTCCATGGCGGCGGCGCAGGGGCCTGAAGATAACCGCGCGTCGCGCATCGCGGGTCGCGATGCGCGAAGTTCGGTGACCTAGGGTCTGCTCTGGCCCTACTTGGGAGGCCCCTGAGTCAGAAATAGCCTCGCGACTGTACAGTGCACGCGGGTTTGCAGACTCGCGGCGCATGCACGGGAGGTTCCATTGCATTGCCAGTTGTGCCACCAGCCATGCGAGTGGGGGAGGAGGGGGGAGGAGGAATAGCGGAGACGGAGATAGGGGACAAGAGGCGGAGCCGCGGAGGCGTTTGTTTTCACTGGATCCACGCTCTGTGAATAGGGCCTGCCTTCGTCCCACACTTTTAGTACAACCGCTCCCACGTGTTGTGGGACCACCCTGGCTGCCACGCGCTTTTTTTTTTTTCTTGTGTGTGTGTGTGTGTGGGGGGGGGGTGGGGGGGGGGGGCGTCCCGCGCTGCCCCCCTGCCGGTCTGTTAGCCGCGGGAGGCGCATTTCCATCATTCTCTGCCTAACGAATGCACGTTGCAAGAAGTTCACTAGCCGCCTGCCTTTACTGCGCCAGCGCGATGGCGTGAATGATGCTCCGCCAGAGCGAATGGAACGATGCGCTTGATGCCTTGCATGTTTGGAATTTGTTTCGAGGCGCTTCACGTCTTACAGTTTGAAGTTCCTTCGAAGGCGAGGACAAGTACGGACTTCAGCCCTCCTCGCCCTCGTCACCCCTCCCCGTCCTCATCACCCTAAAAGTCGAGTCGAAGTTGTTTCACCTTCCCCTCCTCTCCCATCGTCATCCTCGTCTTATCCTCCCTCCATTCTCTTTCTCAGGAGCCCTCCGACAGTATCAGATAGCATCAGAAACCGAGGGAAACTCCACAAACAAGTTTAAAGATGTCGGTTGGCATCGAAAGTCTTCCCCTCTTCCTCCTGCTCCTCCCTCTCCTCCTCATCTTCCTCCTCCTCATCATCATGATCCCCCTCTTCCTCCCCCCTCCCCTCCTCCTCCTCCTCCTCCTCCTCCTCCTCCTGCTGTGCCTAACTGCTCAGGCTGGGAGGTGAGCGGGCTTGCTGAACTGCAGTCCTGTAGGACAGCCCTTCCGCCTGCATACCCGCTTCCTCCTATGTGGGCCTCCCTAATCCAACCAATACTCGGCGGCGCGCCCAGGGGGGAAGGCAGGGGGCGGGCATGACCAGAAGGCTGAGAAGGCCTCCGGCCTTTTGAGAAACTTCCTTAGCCTTCTCCGAAGACCCACACGTCTCTCAGAAGGCGAAGGGCTTCCGAGAAGCCCCGCGGCCCCGCCGGCGCGCCGCCGAGATACTGTGCGTGGAGAGAGTAAGAGAAAGAGAGAGAGAGAGGCGAGCGGCCAGGCCGAGGGCCGGGCCCGGCGGCGGCGACGGGTGGCCCACTTCGCCTCCCCCCTCCTCCTCCTCCTCCTCCTCCTCCTCCTCCTCCTCCTCCTCCTCCTCCTCCTCCTCCTCCTCCTCCTCCTCCTCCTCGTCCTCCTCCTCCTCCTCCTCCTCCTCCTCCTCCTCCTCCTCCTCCTCCTCCTCCTCCTCCTCCTCCTCCTCCTCCTCCTATGTGTGCATGATCTCCCCAATTCGTTCCCGGCGCGTCCCGACCGACCGTAGCCCGCCCAGCGCCCGCACCAGCTTCGACCCGCTTGCGCCCGCTGACTTGCAGAAGTGCGCATGCGTCGAGGATTGCGGACAGGGCCGCGGGAGGGCGGGCCCGGCGGCGAGAGGCAACCAGGACCGCACCCGCAGCGGAGAGGGGCGCGGCCGCGGGCCCGCGGCGGCCCGCGGCGGCCCGAGGCGGCGGGACTGGCGCGGCCGGCCGGGGAATCCAGGCCCAACGCGCGAGGGGTCGCCGACACCTGCCGCGGCCCCGCGCGGGCCGACATGGGACGCCTGGGTCGCACATCCGCGGAACGGATGCAGACGGCGGCCCCGACGTTGGCACGAGCGGCGCCCAACAGCGAGCAACCCATCAGACACTTCGAAGATGCCCTGCATCGCCACGTTTGGGTTTCAACGGCAGAGCCATCTTGAACTCGTTGAGGCAGACCCAGAACGACCATACCTAAAGCGACCGCTCTTAACTCGCTCGGGCATGCATGCTCAAAGCATTCGCATTCAGGCTGCCAACGTGCAATGTTTTCGCACGCCCAACGACCCCACACGCCTTACGCCCAAAGTCAAATGATCAAAGGCAACCCAACGCCACGCCCTGATGCCAGCGAAGCAGTGAGGCGGGCGCAGCTGACGTCGAAGTGTTTCGACGCGGAGGTGACGAGACTTCGGGCAGAGAGCGTCAAGAGGTCCTTCTCGACGAGGGCGCGGCGACGCGACGACGCAGAGCCCGATGCCACTGGCGTCCCACGTCCGCGCACCAGGATTGCACTACTCGGTGCGCCGGTCCGCCAAGGAGACCGAGTGAGTCGAGCCAGCGCACAGCGTCCCGCAGCCCCGCGCCCGCTGATGAGGGCAAGCGTTGCCGCATGCGGTCGGCGCATCAGGGACCTTTGGTCGGCATCTGGACGTCGGCAGACGGGGCGGCGGCGCCCCAGGCGTAGCTGGCCCCGATAACAGCAGCTTGACTTCGACGGTCTTCGTGGATCACGCTACCCAGGACAGAACAGGTCAAGAACGTGACCAGGGTGTTTTCGCAGTGCCCC
The DNA here is from genome assembly GCA_963575745.1 of Prorocentrum cordatum. Classification (NCBI taxonomy): domain Eukaryota; class Dinophyceae; order Prorocentrales; family Prorocentraceae; genus Prorocentrum; species Prorocentrum cordatum. The sequence continues at coordinate 109,418 of CAUYUJ010021536.1, read as the reverse complement.
AGGGTCGTCTGGTCAGGAGCAAATCCAGATCACTCCTTTGACCGATGCAACACCCACACCTATTTAACTTCATTTGTGCTAGAAGGGGGCCAACATCTACTCCGCTCTAAACTGTGGGATGCACACTCACGTGGAGTAGATGACGCTACTCCGCTTATTGCGCCTTCTCCGCCGAATCGCAGTCATTGCGATTCAGGACTGGTGAACACTATTCGTCACGGCAATTCTGTCGGGTTTCTCTCGCCTCTCCAGTGGGACTGCCACGGGTTAGGCCCGCGAGGCGGGTGGGCGCGCCTTCGGGGGCACCAGGGGGTCTTGCGGCACCGCCCACTGCTCGGGTTCAGGTGCCGCCACGGGCCAGGACCACACTCTGACGGATTACAATTGCCTGTTGCATTCGGCTCGTTCGCAACGCGGTGCTGCGAACGCATTGAAGCGATCGATGGCGTCATTGAGCGGCTCCCCTATATCGCAGATGCAATCGACCGCTGCGCAAGGTCGCTCCTCGGCGACTCACATCGGTTCGACGGCCGCACCGATTGGATCCGCGGGATCGCGAATCGGGTCGGCCCCGCACACTTCCGGGATCCCGAGGGCTCTGAGTAGGCCCAAGGCCGTTAACGGGCGACAAACCGCCCAGCGTCTTTGATATTCTTTCGAGCCGACCCTCGGCGAGATAGTCCCCAGTTCCTGGGCTCCTGCCCTACGAGTCGCTGGATTTGTGATTTGTCTGCCCTGTCCGAGGTGGCCGCAAGAGCTGAAGCTTTCAATATGTGCTTCAGAGTCTTGGAGAGTTCTCGTCCGATTCAGTGCCAGCTCCTTTCCACCTGCGGGTCCGCCGCCCGTCTTCGTGGCTCCCCGTCGCGCTTCTTCTGACGCGGCGTATCATTCGAACGTTGATCCGCCAAGCAGGGTCAGTGGGTGGAGAGGAGCATGAGCGCATCAGATGCCACGCATGGCTTGACATTCAAGGCAACGCCCTTTGGAGTCGAAGCCCAGCTGCATGGACTCAAGTGCGCGTTCGTGCGAGTTGAGAGTACAGCGGACCCTGCAGACGCGCCTCTGCAGCGTCGCGCGTTCGTTCGTTCCTCTCGTCCTCCTCTTCCTCGACCAGCCGAGCGCCTGTATATTCACATCCTTGTGCTCCTCGTTACCCTCTGCTCCTCCTCCTCCTCAAAATCCAAGTTTTCTCATCCCGTTTCTTCATCCCCGAGGGCTTCATCAATGCCATCATGGTCCTATACAACAACAGTTTGGTCTTCTGCAGAGTGGGCCACCTGCACGAGCCTATGTTATGGGCCACGGGAGGCGTCGCCCAGGGGTGTCCGCTCTCGGGCACGCTACGGGCGCTGGCCGTGGATCCGCTGCTCAGGCACCTGCACGCCATAAACCGTGGAGAGCAACAGAGGAGACGCAGGCGCATGCGCCGACGACATCGGCGCCGTGGTGAGCAGCATGTCTTCGCTGACACTCTTGCGGCCAGTTTTCAACGCCGCTGCCGAGCTTGCCGCTCTCTTTCTTCAAACGGCCAAGACCGTCTTAGTTCCTCTCTGGGGCGATGTCACGTTGGACACGCAAATTGCCATCGGAGCTCGGCTGAAAGAGCTGGTTCCGGAGTGGTCGGGGTTCAGAGTGGAAAGCTTCGTGCGGTATCTGGGGGTTTTGATGGGACCAGGGGCAACAAACCTCGACCAATGGCAAGTAGCATAGCAGAAATGGCTCGAGAGAGCTTATTTTATTCCGAGTATTCGTGCCCTTTCCGACGCCTCTCTCCGCTCCTACTCCACCCTAGCCTTATCATCGGTGCTATCGTATCTGGCTCAGTTTTTCCGCCCTCTCAAGTCCATGCTTGATAGTGAGCGTCTCTTATTGCATCGTGGCTTGCGCCTCCCTCCGAATTCATTCGATGGCCCTACACTTCACTCCTTGTGTGGCTGGGTCCCGGGAGGGCGCCATAGGCCACTCGCGCCCTGGTGCCAGGCCCACTTGTGGCGCACGGGAGGCTTCACAGTGCAAGAGTGGCGCCCCTGGGTCGAACAGTTGCGAGCCAGCGCGGAAACTTGCCGTGAAGTTGTCGCGATTCTCCGCGGCGAGCGGTCTGGACTATTATGGAAGGGGACACAGGCCATAGTGCAGAGGTGGGCCGAAGCAGTAGTTAGCACGCCGTGGCATAAACTATCGCGGTCGCGCCTGTGTGCGGAAAGTCAGGCAGCGATGCAAGGATGCGCTGCTGCTGCTGCCGAGCAGCGCCGAGCACGTCCTCAGAGTCTATACCTCTCCTCCCTCCTCACCTCCCTTTACCCTGATTCCATGCCCAGCCTCTTGCGGAGGCGGTTTGAAAAATGGGTTGGTGAATTAACTGCGCCAGAGCTCCGTGAGCTCCAGCAGACTTGGCCGGAGCTGAAAGCGATTTTCATCAATTCGAGGCCAGCATGGGTTCGGGCACACATCAAAACCATAGTGGGCGGGTGGACGACCACACACAGAGTCAAGGTCGAGACGCCTGCCGACTGCCTTTTCGGATGCCCTCATTGTCCAGATTCTTTCCCTCACTATCTCAGTTGCCACCGCTTCCTTGGCTTTGTGTCCCTCGTCCGATCCCCTCTCCCCTCCGATCCCGTCATCCGCATTGGGCTCGCTCTCCCGCCATTGTATACTTCCCAGTTCGAGCGAGAGAGCGCCCATGCATACATGGTGCTGTCATTTCACTTTTATAACAAAGTACGGCACGCTGCATCCCCACCCCAATCTTCCTCATCATACGTTCACTTACTGCACGCAGCTCAAGCTGCCATCAGCATGTAGATGAGATCGGCACCTGCTGCGCCTCATGCTAATTGCGCTCCTCCTCCTCCTCTTCCTCCTCCAGCGACTTTGTCGGATGCGTCGATGCTCGAGGCCCCCGCTTCATCCTCATAGTCCTTCTCATCTTCTCCTTCCTCCTCCATGTTCCTCGTGTGCTCCTACTCCTCCTCCTTCTCCTCCTCCTCATCCTCCTCCTCTTCCTTCGTCTGTCTCACACTCCTCCGTTGTCCTCCCCCTTCTTCTCATCCCCCCTTCTCGTCACACTCCTCATCTCTTCAGCGTGTTTGATGGAGTGCACGCCTTTCCAAGGGGCGTTTCCCGAGGTGATGCAGAGTGCTTTAGGGACTCATCAGGACAGGATTCGGGACGGGAAGGTGTACTGCAGCATCGTCGATGCACCCTTGGTTCATTCTGGTCCTCCCCATCATGATTCGTCTACTCCTCCTCATCCTCCTCCTCTTCCTCCTGCTCCTCCTCTTCCTCTCCCCGCTACCCCCTCCTTTCGCTACTCCCCTGCTCCTGCCCCCCCCCCCTGGTCATGCTGCTCCTACTCCTGCTCTTAACCTTGGTCCTCATCCTTCTCGCCGAGCCGATGTCTGCGCAGATCCCTGCCTCGGGGCTAGGGTGATGCACCTGCTTTTTTGTTGTTTCCCTTGGTCATCCGCGGGGGCGCGAAGATGATCTCGCTCCGCGCGTCGCGACCTGCGTTGGAGAGCTGACCTTCTGCACGGGGACGATAGGAAGGGAAACGCAAAACCCGAGTTCGCCAGGACTCGGGTTTACCGCCGCTGCCTGACGGTCCGGGCGTGAGTTTTGACGGTGCAGTTTTCATGATTTGTTGGCAGCAGGAGCTCGCGCCAAATTTCAGGCGAGGCCCCGCCATTCTTCTGACGGGCCCCGCCCGGCCAGCCCGGGTCCCCGAGACTCTGGGGCCCTCCAAACCAGGACTCTGCGAACCAGGACTCTGGGCACTCCCCCATGGAGGGAACGAGTGATGGGCCATGCTTCGACCCGCGCCTCGGTTTTCTCGGGCGCGCCAAAGTCCTGGTGTACCCAGATTCCCGTCTTCGGGGCCCTGGAGACTCGGGCCTCAACACGTCTCCCCGGCGGTGCCTTCGATTGCGCCTCGCGCCGCCCTGCCCCATCCCCGGCCAGGTCGAGCGGCTCGGCCCACGCCCTAGGGAACACGCGGGGAGCCAAGCGCCCCAGGCCGCCAACTCGGATGGCGGCTCTGCTTACAGGAGGAGTCGCCGCCGCGCGGCCAGCCCTGGCAAGTTGCCAGCGCAGTCACAGGGGACGGGGCGTCTGGGGGGTCGCTCCGCCAAGCGCCTTCTCCGTCCTCTTCTTCTTCTTCTTATTATTATTATTAGTATTATTATTCTTATTATTCTTATTATTATTCTTATTCTTCTTATTTTTATCATGATTATTATTATTATTATTATCCTCCTCCTCCTCCTCATCATCATCAACATCATCATCAGCAGCACCATCATCAGCAGCAGCAGTACCATCATCATCATCATCATCATCATCATCATCATCATCAGCAGCAGCAGCAGCAGCAGCACCATCAGCATCATCATCAGCACGATCATGATCATCATGATCATCATCATCATCATCATCATCATCATCATCATCATCATCATCATCATCATCATGATCATCATTATTATCATCATCATCATCATCATCATCATCATCATCATCATCATCATAATTATTATCATCATCATCATCAGCCGCAGCATCAGCCGCAGCATCAGCACCATCATCAGCATCGTCATCATCAGCATCATCAGCATCACCATGATAGTCGTCATCATCATCACCATCATCATCATCATCATCATCATCACCATCATCCTCCTCCTCCTCATTATCATCATTAGCACCATTGCCCATTACCATCATCATCATCATCAGCATCTGTCTCCTCTTCCTTGACCCCTCCTCCTACTTTTCCTCTTCCTCCTCCGCCTCTTGTTCTTCATCCTGCTAGTCATCTTCTTCCTCCTCCTCTTCCTCTTCCTCTTCCTCCTCCTCCTCCTGTTCCTCCTCCTCCTGCTCCTCCTCTTTCTCCTCCTTCTCCTCCTCCTACTCATCCTCTTCATCCTCCATCCTTTTCCTCATGAGTGGCTCCTCCCTGCTGCACCACTGGACGCGCCCATAACTGCAGGCCTGGGCGTTTCGTGAGACTTCCCCACAACGCATCCTTCCGAAGCCTATCGAAGACGACTGCGACGAGTCACCGCCGCCCCCTGCCTTTCTTGAAATGCCGACGTGGCCAAACAGTGGGCCGAAGCTTGGCCAAGCTATAAGACTGTGTCTTTCCCCAGTCGTTGTGGAAACCCGTGGGGGATCATTGTGGGAAGGAAAAATACGAAGAGGAGGAGGAGGAGGAGGAGGAGCAGGAGCAAGAGAAGACTGAGGAGGAGGAGGAGGAGGAGGAGGAGGATATGGGGCCTCTTGGGTCCTTGAGGGGCCTCTGAGGGGCCTCCTGAAAGCTCCTGGGGGGGGGGCCTCTTGGAGGCTTCTGGCATTCGGAAGCTATCCTGGAGGCCTCTCCAGGCCATCTTGGGGTCCTCTTTCTGGCGTATTCGGTCAGTCTTGGAGGTATGTGGGGATGTTTGGGGTTTCTATTTGGGCCGTCTTGGCTCTTGGACCATCTTGGGGCCTTTCTGGCCTGCACTGGGGCCCTCTGGGAGGCTTCTGGGGCCATCTTGGGGCTATCTTGGAGGCCGAAGGGGCTGTCTTCGGCTGCCAGGAGCCCCAAAAGGCGAGAACGCGACGCCCATATTGAAGACCCACGGAAAATCAATGATTGATTTTGACCTCATTCCGGTTCCCTTGCCTCTTGTTCTTGAGGCGTCTTGGTTGCTCTTGGGGCGATTTGGAGCCTTGTTGACCATCTTGGAGGCACTCTTGAGGCCGTTTTGGGCGGAAAGGGCCCTTGCCTCCCACGTTTTCCGATTCTTCTGGGTGGCCAATGGGTTGTGCCAGAGGCCAAAGTTAATTTTTTGGGCTGCCAAAAAGAAGCTTCTTGGATGCAGATTACTGTCTCTCAGGATGCCTCTCGTGGGCCTCTTGGAGGGCTCTTGGGGTCCTCTTGGGGGCTCCTTCGGGCCTCTTGGGGACTCTTGGGAGCCTCCTGGAGGCCTCTTTCTTGAGGGCGCCTTGGGGGCTTCTGGGAGGATCCTGGGGCCATCTTGAGGTTGAGTGCTCGAAATGTCTGTTCGCGTTCCTGCTCATGGTCCCTCTTGAGGCCGTCTTGGGGGGCCTCCTGTGCCCATCTCGGAGGCCTCCTGTGCCGTCGTGGGGTTCTCTTGGAGGCCGTCTTGGAGCCGCGGAGGCTTGAAAAGGTTATTCACCCCCCTAAGGCATGCCTATGATGCTTTTGCCTCTGGATGGCCTCTTGGCTGATCTCTTGGAGCCCTCTTGAAGCGCATTGCAGGCCTCTCGTGTCGCCTGTGGGCCATATTGGGCGTCTTGGCGCGCTCTTGAGCCGTCTCGGATGCCTCTTGAGACCCCGTTGACCTGTCTTCGGGCCCTCTGGCTATGGAGAAAGGCCCGCGACAAGCCAAAAGAGCCCTGCGAGAAGCCCCACGAGGAGCGCGGGAACGCCTGGACTGCAACCGGGCCTCCGGGCCACCGGCTGTTCAATTATAGTCCGCATGGTAAGGATGATCGATTTTCCAAAGTTGCCCGTGCATCCTTCCCTTTCGGCCCATCCTTGTCCGCCTTCGCTGGCCGCGCCCCGCCCGCAAAGTGTCGACATGGCGTTCCAAGGCCCTTGCATCCTTATCGCGCGTCCTTGTTCTACGGGTTGGCTGTCTTAGGGACTGAGGATTGAGCACTCCGCAGCACCGGAGGACACTCCACTCAGTGTTTCACGGCACGGTGGCGGAACCCTCCAGCAGCTACAAGGCTGGAGGCTGGGCCCTTCTCAAAATGGGGCTCTCGCCTTCGCGACGCGCACGTTCGCTTTCAAAAGCTTGCAGCAGGTGCACGGAGGGAGGATGGCTCCTATTCGTAATGGGGATCTCGCCTTCGAGCAGCGCAGCTTCGTCTTGAAAACTTGCACCAGTTGCAAGGATGAAGGGCGGGTTCGTTTCGAAACGTGGCCGCCGCTTGGAATGTTCCTGAGTCTAACGACCAGAAGCTTGAGCACTTGTAACAGCTGCACGGATGGAGGGCGGCTCCTTTTCTAAAGAGGGCTCTCGCGTGATACGTTCCTGAATGACCATAGGTGTGTAGGATTTGTGCATCTATTACACGGAAGAGCGGCGGTCCCCTTTCAAAATGGGGCTCTCGTTGGGCGTCTTCTTGAATGTTATGTTCATATGGTGTCGCGTTGTTCTTATGTTTTGCAAGAAGGATGCAAGGCAGTTCATTTTCAAAACGGGGCTCTCGTCTGGATGGCTGGCCCATGGGGTGATCGTATTTCAAGGGGGCGCTACTTGCAATGAGAAGGAAGGCTTATAAGGGGCTTGTAAGGAGGGAACTTGGGACGGGATGGTTTATTTGAGCATCAGTGTTGCATCCTGCGTTTACGCTGGTTCTCTTCGTATCCTTCTCCTCTTTCTCCGCTCCGCCTCCTCCTCCTCCTCCTCCTCTTCATCATCATCTTCCTTCTCCTCGTCATTCCTCCGTCTCGTCGTCGTCCTCCTCCTTCTCCTCCTCCTCCGCTTTCTCTTTCTCCTCCTCCTCCTCGTCATCATCATCACCATCGTCATCATCATCATCATCATCATCATCATCATCATCATCATCATCATCATCATCATCATCATCATCATCATCAGCATCATCATCATCATCAGCATCATCATCATCCCTCTCACCCTGACTCCTCGTCCTCTTCCTCCTCCTCCTCCTCATTCTCTTCCTCCGCCTCCTCCCTTCACCTCCTCCTCCTCTTCTTCCTCCTCCTCCCTCCTCGTCGTCCTCCTCCTCCTCCTATTCCTCCTACCCCCCCTACTCCTCTCTTTCGGCTCCGTGGCTTGCGCCCCTCTTCTTCCTCCCGGGTCTCTGCCCCAGGGGCCCGCTCCCGATCCCGAGCCGTTCTGCTGACAGCCCTCGGGCACGTACAGCCAAGCAGGATCATCCGAACGAGAAGCTTTCCAAAAGGGTACCTGCCAGGGCGCTTCCCCGAGCAGCCCGAAGGTACCTGCCAGGGCTTCCCTGGGCAGCTTCCTGCCTCTCGGCCCATCCTAACCTTTGGCCATTGGCCATCGGACCCCAACTTCGGCATACAGTTGGGTGTCCAAGGCCCTTGCATCCTTTCCGTGCGTCCTTGTGGTCCGGACGCACTGCAGAAGGCTTTTGGGGCCCGAAAGCGGCGAGCACCATCCAGACGGACGAACCACAACGTGGCGTCCTCACCAGGACATGCCGCTGCAATAAAGGCCATGTTTCGGTGCAGCGGTGGCCAAACCTAAATAAACGGGGCGTGCCGACATGACATAACAACCCGCCAGCCAGCATAACGTTAGCACACCACACCGTATCTTACAATCGGCGCAGGATAACAGCGGGAAGGACCCTTTCTCCACGTCGCGTGCAAATTGCATAAACGAAGCTTTCGGAGGTCCGCTCCTTATTCCCAGGCGCGCGAAGCGCGCCAGGGGCGGCGCAGGAGGTGCCTCTAGGGGGTGTCCAGCGCCGATTCGAGAAATCCGCGCGGACCTTCGAAAAAGTGTGTGTGTGTGTGCTGTATAGTTGTTGTTACTCCTCTATCTCATCCAGGCCCCTGCCCTCCGTGCTGAAGACAGCGAGGCAAACTCGGCGGCGCGGTCAGGGGGAAAACGCAGAGGGGGCTGGCCTTCTCGCAAGGCTCGAAAGGCTGCTGGCCTTCCGAGAAGCTTCCGAAGCCTCCTCCGAAGCCACGGAGGGCTTCTCAGAAGGCCAGCGCTTAGCTGCCCTGATACGCCAGTCTCGCAACGCAACACGTGCCTTGTTCAAAACGTCCGTGTTAACACGCTGCGTTTTGTCTGGGCACGTGTTGGCCCACGTTTTGGCGAAAGAGTCGCGCCGAATTTACGTTTACGCGTTGAGCTCCGTGCCAATAGGCTACGTGTCGCGTGTTGCGTGTGGGGGTAGCTAAGTTCCCAAGCCTCCCCCGAAGCTACGGAGGGCTTGTCAGAAGGCCAGTGAGCTTCTGAGAAGCCCCGCGCGCCTTCTGACAAGGCCTACCACCTCTCTCGGCTGTCCGGTGGTATTTTGGGGTCCCATAATTCGGGTCTCGGGCGACCGCTCGGGACGATCCAGGCACCCCTGGAGCTTAGTTGCCTCGATACGTCCTTTTTTGAAACGCAACACGTACCGTCAATCCTTTTTGAAACGACCGTGTCAGTACGTTGCGTGTTGGTTCAGCGTATTGGCCCACGGTTTGGCGAACGTGTCGCGTCATACCTACGTTTTCAGTCTACGTGGTGAGCTCCGTATCAATCTGCCACGTGTTGCGTGTTGCGTATCGGGGCAGCTAAGCCCCAGAGGGCTTTCGGCGAGGCGCAGCCGCTGAGACGTATCCCGAGGCTGGAGAAGCGCCGAGGACCGACGTAGACTCCCGAAAACTTCTGGCGTCGCGTAACGGGGGGCGATGAAATATGGGGGCAGCGAGGGCTGCAGAAAAGGGACCCTTGAGGGCCCCTGAAGGGGCCCTTTGGGTTCTCAACGGGGGGGGCCCTTGGGGCCCGAGCAGTGCACCTTTCCTCCCCCCCCCCATGTATCGCCCCCCCTCTAGCGACGCCCGACCACCTCGAACCTCGAAGCCCTTCGGCGCTTCGGCCACAGACGCGCGGCGCGGGGCTCGGACACGGCGGGAGCCCTAAGAGGCCTCCGCTGGCCGGCACGCGGCGCCCCGCGCGCCCGGGGACCGCGCGCGCGGGGCGCCTGGGGCGCCAGGGGCGCCGCGCCCGTCGCTTTGCGGACCCCGCCGCTCCCGCGCGTGGGACTCTTGCTCCGAGCGGGGACGACGACGACGACGACGACGACGACGACGAGGAGGAGTCAGAGTGAGAGGGATGAGGAGGAGAAGGAGCACGAGGAGGAGGAGGAGGAGGAGGAGGAGGAGGATTAGGAGGACACTGGACACTGGTGGCCTCCTCAGGGATGAGCAGGTCCTGGAGTAGAAAAGGGAGCGCGCAACGACAGGACAAATGGACAGATCGCCGCGATCGGAGAGCGAGCGACCAACAACGCAGGGCGAATCGGGACCGATTCATCGAAGCGGGAGGAAGAGGAGACAGAGGAGGAGGAGGAGGAGGAGGAGGAGGAAGAGGAGGAGGAGGAGGAGGAGGAGGAAGAGGAGAAGGAGGAGAAGGAGGAGGAGGGGGAAAGGGGAGGAAGGCAGGAGGATGAGGAGAGAAGGGAGGGAGAGGAGGAGGGGGAGGTGATGGGAGGAGAATGGAGGGGGAAGGAAATATGAGGAGCAAAGAGGAGGGGGAGGAGGAGGAGGAGGAGGAGGAGGAGGAGGAGAACGAGGAGGAGGAGGAAGAGGAGGAGGAGGAGGAGGACGATGAGGAGGAGGAGGAGGAGGATCGGGAGGAGGATCGGGAGGAGTAATTCAAATGGGGGGTAAGAAAAAGGAGGAGGATGAGGAGGAAGAAGGCAGGATGAGAAGGAGGGGGAGGGGGAGAGGGAGGGGGAGGAGGAGGAGGAGGAGGAGGAGGAGGAGGAGGAGGAGGAGGAGGAGGATCGGGAGGAGGATCGGGAGGAGGAGGAGGACCAGTGTAAACCCGAGACGCATCAACGATGTTTCAGTATACCCTCCCTCCAAATAGGTCGCTACAAGAATGTACGATCACTGCGGAAAGTGCCCCGTTGGAAGACAACCGCTTGAGGATCTCAATCGTTCCAAAAACACCATTCTTGAGACTTCACGACGCGAATCAACGTTGTTGCGTCTTGACGATCCTGAATCGCGCCATCACGCCATCCCTGGGATTGCAGCACCGCGAATACACGTGAAAGTTGCGCCCTTACAATCCAATATCGTGCCAGAACGCTGTTCCTGGGACGTCAGCCATAAGAATTTCGAAATTGCTTAAACAAATGAAAGCGAAAGTGCCCGGCGACAAGGCGAAAGCCACATGTTGAAAAGGAACCGCCTTCCATCCGTGAAAACTTTGCAGACTTTAAAGTCGAATGTGCACGTCGCCAAGGCGAGAGCCACGATTGAAAAGGAGCCGCCCTCCATCCGTGCAGCTCCTGCAAACTGTTAAGACGAATGTTCGCGGCGCTGCGGTGAGAGCCACATTTTGAAAAGGAGCAGCCCTCCATCCGTGAAGCTCCTGCGAATTTGTATAACGAATGCTCGCGGTGCTAGGGCGACAGTCACATGTTGAAAAGGAGCCGCCCTCCATGCGTGAAGCTCTTGCGCAAACGTTGGCGGCGAAGGTGCGCGGCGCTGCGGCGAGAGTCACATTTGAAAAAGAGCCGCTTTCCACCCGTGCAACTCTTGCAAACATTTAAGAACAATGTACGCGACGTTGAGGCGAGAGCCATCTATTGAAAGCGGCCCGCCCTCCATCCGTGCAGCCCTTGCAAACTTTTAAGACGAATGCACGCGACGCTGAGGCAAGAGCCACGTCTTGAAAACGGACCGCCCTCCATCCGTGAAGCTGCTGCAAAGTGCAAGCTTCAGGATCACAAACGGTGAAGAAGCCTCAGGCAAAACGCCTGGCCCGCCCTGCCGGCACGCCTCGGGAGGAATTATTGATTAGGGAAAGGCATGGAGGAGGAGGTGGAGGAGGAGGAGGAGGAGGATTCAGCACGTGGTTGGAGAGCACAGCAGGTGAGCTCCGCTTAGGCCCGATGTCCTGCTGCAAGGACAGCTGTTACACGGTGAGTGCTCAAATCGCCGTGTCGTCCATTCTCTTTCGGCTGCCGTGCATAGACTGCTGCGAGGAAACACTTCACCTCCTTGTAAGGCTCGCGGCCTGCCTCTTCTAACACTTCACAAGTTTCTATCAACTGATCGGGAAAGAATCCCGGTTCCGCGGCCACCGACTTGAAAGCAATGTTGACGCAGCCTATCTTCTGCTGGCGACTGCAGTGATGCACCACACCATGTGCACGTAGACAAAGAGAACGGGGAAGACGAATGCCGCGGACCTCTCCACTTTCGGGAGATTCGAGCGCCATCTTCCGGCACCATTCATTTCCTGTGCACCTGATAGTAACAACAATGGGCATTCACAGGGCTAGAGCGAGCCTCAATGGCAAAACAGCTGTGTTTGCCACTGTCGGCAACTGTTCTGAGTAAAATAGCCCTCAGTGCCGACTCTTTCTGTCCAGCTCCCAACGCACGTGTGCGACGTCACATTGGACAGCGCAGCTCGCACTATTCACCATGACGTGCCCCTCTCAGCGCGAGGGAACACCACCGAAGTCACTCCCTGGGAGCAGAGGTTTGCAGCGTCACATGTCACAGCGCAGCTCGCGCCATCATCCATGCCGTGCCTCCCGCCATACGCGGGAAGACCCCCGCAGCCATTCCCTCAGGGTTCTCCCCGTGCAGCTCGATGGGAATGCCAATGAACTCGGATATTTCTTCACCAGGTTATTCAAGCTGCGACCCTCTGAGAACTCTGACCGGTCATCCATATGGTAGCAGCTGATGTTGGCGCCGCGCTTGATTGTCCCGTGCACCCCCTCTGTGTCCTTCTGCACTGTGAGGGGGCCGACGGCGACAGACGCACGTATATACTGCTCGCCGTTCTTGATGCTCATGCGCGCCGTGTCGATGATGGGACACGCGTAGCTGAACCCAACTCCAAGTTGCCCAGGCGCGACGGTGCGCCGAGGATTTTGACCCACACGTACATAACGATACCTGAGCCCTCAAATATGGGAATGGAGTTGGTCGTCACAGGGACGAACTCGGTATAGAAATACATCCGCGCCTCGAGTCTGTCTGGGTCCGTGGTAGTCTCCATCCAGATCTTGCCCAAGGCATCAGGCTCCTGTATGCTGAGCCCGCGCATGGCGATCCCACTGTTGGAGTAGGAGGTACAGTAAGGAAGACCGTCATGTTCTGACCGTCCTCGGTCCCCTTGTCCGCATGTTTTCCTCGCATCTTCTGACAATGCGTTGGCGCGGAAAATTGGCTGCCAGGGGGCCAGCCAACACTTTGGGGTGCCGATGGGCCCTGGCGGGAGAAGGGGGCTTGAGCCACTTTGAGCGACATCTTGAACCAGGAGGAAGATGAGGAGAAGGAGGAAAAGGAGAAAGATCAGGAGGAGGGGAAGGAAAAGGAGGAGAAGGAGGGAAAGCAGGCTGGAGGGGAATAGGGGAGCAATGTAGTGGACGATGGCGAAAAGCAGGAGGAGGAGGCCAAGCTGGATAAACATACGAGCTCTAGGATGCGAATCAGGAGGTAAGCAGGAGGATCAGAAATATGAACAAGAAAAAGTCGATTGTTGTATTTCTCGCAGCCGTGGTGGTGTAGGCACTGGTGGTGGTAGTGGTGGCTGTAGACACGGCCGTCGTTGCTATTGAATGTCAGGTGTAGCTGCAGTTGCGCTAGCATGTGCAGTTGTAGTCGTAGTAGTCGTAGTCGTAGTCGTAGTCGTAGTCGTAGTCGTAGTCGTAGTCGTAGTCGTAGTCGTAGTCGTAGTCGTAGTCGTAGTCGTCGTAGTAGTAGTAGTAGTAGTAGTAGTTAGTAGTCAGTAGTAGTAGTAGTAGTAGTAAGTAGTAGTAGTAGTAGTAGTAGCAGTAGTAGTAGTAGTAAGTAGTAGTAGTAGTAGTAGTAGTAGTAGTAGTTCGTAGTAAGTAGTAGTCGTAGTAGTAGTAGTAGTAGTAGTAGTAGTAGTAGTAGTAGTAGTAGTAGTAGTAGTAGTAGTAGTAGTGGTCGTGGTAGTCGTAGTAGTCGTAATAGTGGCAGTAGTAGTCGTCGTAGTAGTAGTAGTAGTAGTAGCAGAAGTCGTAGTAGTAGTAGTAGTAGTAGTAGTGGTGGTAGTAGTAGTAGTAGCAGTAGCAGTAGCAGTAGCAGTAGTAAAAGTACTAGTAGTAGTAGTAGTAGTAGTAGTAGTAGTCGTAGTAGCAGTAGTAGCAGCAGCAGTAGTAGTAGTAGTAGCAGTAGTAGTAGTAGCAGCAGTAGTAGTAGTAGTAGTAGTATCAGTAGTAGTAGTAGTGGCCGTACTTAGTAATAGTCGTAGTAGTGGTAGCGGTAGTAGTAGTCGCAGTAGAAGTCTTGATAGTAGTAATAATTGCCGCAGTAGTAACCGTAGCAGTAAGAGTAGTAGTAGCAGTAGTAGCCGTCGTCGTCGTCGTCGTCGTAGTAGTAGTAGTAGTAGTAGTAGTAGTCGTCGTCGTAGTAGCAGTAGCAGTAGTAGTAGAAGGAGAAGAAGTAGTAGTGGTAGTAGTACTAGTAGTACGCGTAGACGTAGTAGTAATGGTAATCGTAGTAGTGGTAGTAGTAGTAGTAGTAGTCATCGTAGTGGTGGTAGTTGTAGGGGCCGGAGTAGCAGTAGGAGGAGTAGTAGTAATAGTAGTTAGTAGTTAGTAGTTAGTAGTTAGTAGTAGTAGTAGTAGTAGTAGTAGTAGTAGCAGTAGTAGTAGTGGTAGTAGTAGTAGTTGTAGTAGTAGTAGTAGTTAGTAGTAGTA
>CAUYUJ010021536.1:62500-92500 GCA_963575745.1 Prorocentrum cordatum | reverse complement strand
TTGGTAGAGGGCAGCAGCGGTGACCGTGTGCAGCGCCGCGGGCTGCACGGCCGTCGGTCGTGGCACTTCCTGCGGAACTCCAGCGGGAAGCACGCAGAGATAGCGGTACAAGACAGAGGCAGCAGCCATGGCACCATCGAAGTACCTTTGGGGAGTATGAGAAGTGTCGGCACGCTTCGATGGCATTCGTGGTCTGTTGGCAGTATTGTGGTCGCCTGCAATCTATGCGGGGGTAGGAACCACCGTTCTCACACGATTCAATCGAATCAGTCGCACAGCCTGGTCAACGCTGACAGTTGCCAAGAATACTGGGATCGGCCAGTTGTGGGCGGGCCCCTGTCGTTGACCGCAGGCCTTCCCACCCATTTTTCCGCTGCGGCTCGGCGGAGGCAATCCGCACGGGCGCTCGAGTCGTCGGGGGCGCACGACAAGCGAATTGTCTGGCAGGAAGGGGGGGCGCGCGAGGCGGAGGAACGGTCCCGGAGGACAGGAGGGAGTGCCAGGGCACTCACAGCAGAAAGCATTTCAGGATGAGCGCGCCCGACCAGCCAGTCAAGCCCCCGCACCCCCCTACACACGCAGGGAACATAAAGGCACGAAGGTGGGGCCTTGCGCGCGGTGGCCGAGCCCGACGCCCAGGACATTTCAGGGCGGAGCCTTCGTGGCGAAGGCCCGCCGCCGTGACTCCCGCGACTGCTAATGGCGGGAATTGCTTGTGAGCGGGACATTCACGGGGACGACCAGCCGTGACTCCCAGAGACGCTACGTGCGGGACCTTTTTTATGGGCGGAGGGCACTTAGTAACCCGACGGGCGGCGGCAACTTCGACACCTGGAGCATCTTAGGGCTGGAGATCATGAGCAACGGCTGCGCCCGACACCCAAGCGGGACCCCGTTTGCGGCGGCACACCCCGACATCCCATGCAATAAATGGCGGGGCTTGCGGGCGGCAAACGGACAATCTGACAGACAGGAGGAGTATCCTTCCGAGGCAAGAGCAGACCCAACGCAACCCCTCATGATGCGTGTGCTCAAGTCGGCAACACCCCAACATACTCATGCTATATGTGCGTCGCCCCCCCAGGGGCGACGCGCGCACCGAGAAATCTTCTAGTATATGCGTCGTGGCGGGCGCTCTCAGGCCACACCGCTCGGGAAACGATATACTACAAGATGGGTATACTATATGTTCGGGTCGGACGCGCGCCTCCAAAGAGGATATATAGTATTAGTATGTCCATGTGCGTCCCATCAAGTGCATGTTCTTCTTCCCTGCCCCTATCCGATCTGCCTCCAGAGGCGCACCCGGCAGGAACACCTGCGCTCAAAGGGCACCGATCTTGATCGCCACCCCCACTCTCTGCCCTTCCTCCTCGCCGTGACCCTTCGCGGAAGGCCACCCCCACGGCCACGCCGCTGGGAATCCTGGCGACGCTGCAGGGCACGCGGGCGCTCCGGCACCCGGCGCCCCAGCCAGCCACCATGGCGCGCCACCGGGGCAAGGCGCCACCTCCTCGCCGATGGCTGCCGCACGCCACCAGTTTCGAATCTTAGGGCCTGCGCGCCGTATGTTGCCCAACTGTTCTAAAAAGGAGGACAACGCACCCCGACCCCCATAGCCAGAGTTAGCGAAATCATCCTGGGCGTTTACTGAACAGCCACGCCCTGCGCGATGCCTTCTTCGGGTGCGCTCCCTGAGGGCTTCGCCCGTAGGGGTGCTCATCATGAGGGTGGCCCAGACCACCCGAGGGGGCGCGAAGATCATCGCGCTTCGCGCGTCGCGGTCTGGGCCAGGGCGGCCACCCTTCCAAGGGGCCAGCGCGGGGGCGCGAAGGCAATCGGGCCTCGCGAGGCGCGGGGGCGCGGAGCTGGCTGTGTGACCCAGGTGGCCCTTCCACCTCGAGCGAATGCCCTACTGCAAGGGGGCGGCGCGAGGCCACGAGGGTCCCTGAGGACTTGACGACTTTTCGCTCATCGTCGTGTAGTGTTCGAGCCAGATAGATCCAGGTAAATGCTCATAAAGTGAGGTACATCCAGGTTACTCGTGGCAAATCCAAGTGGGTCCAGAGATCTCCAGGGAAATCGGAGCAAATCGTGGCCGATCCAGCGCGAATCGAGGGACGGCATAAGTCATTGAGCCCTTAACAAGAGGGCGCGACGATGTGCGCGCGTCAGGCGTCGCGGGGCGCGATGCGCGAAGGTGGGCGGCCCTGAGGGGCCGCAGGTGGCGAAGGCCCTCTGGCTCGGCCTGTCGTCCGAGTCGCCGGAGGTCTGCGTCTCCAGAGGTCCGCAGAGGTCCCCGGAGTCAGGGGCGGCCTGGCTGACCCCTGGCAGACCGACCCGTGCCGTGACGACCCCCTCGCCTCGCTCCAAGACGTGGGCAGGCGGCCAGAGGGGAGCCTCGATTGCGAGGGAGTCGTCACGGAAGGGGCTCGTCACGGAGGGGGTCGGTCGGGCCGCGCCCAAGGGAGGTTATTCCCCAGGGCCCCAGAGGCCTTGGAAGACTTCTGGAGGCCCCCGCGGAAAATAATCAAGAACGCTCAAAAAACTTCAATCCTGGATTCCATTACCTTTGATGTTCGATGCGTTGCCCCTGGACCTGTCGGCTCATCCCCAGCGACCAGTTTTCCGTCCCATACCGTTTTTGTATGGCCCCTGGGCCAGGAAACAGCCACAGGAGGCCACAGATGGTCAATCGTGGGCAGCAGCTTGGAATCAATACTCCCTGCTGCAATGTCCTGGGGTAGAGCTGCGGGCAGCGCCCCGCTTACAGCGGCAGCGAGGGGCACTACGTATGTTGATGATCGTAATGGCGATTGTGGGAATTGCGGCGGTGGTGGAAACGGTGTTGATTATTGTCGTGGGAGGTACACGCATATGACGATACGGTGTTTGTGGCGGTGATTGTGATGGATGGTCGCGACAATGATGGTGGTGATGATGATGGTGATTATGATGATGCTGCCTGATATTATGAGGCGCCAGTTTGGGCTCAAAGAGCTCCAAGCGAAGGCACATACGGGTTCTGGATGGCGCCAGGGCGCCCTAAGGTGGTCAAACACGGCCCGAAGATGGCGCAAGAGAGCCTCAAGACGTGTCAAGAGGGCTCCAAGTCAAGCTCCTAGGTCCTGGAGTACACAGAAAATGGTGCAACATTACCCTGAGACTTGCCCCAAGAGAAAGGGGGCTTGCGCGCGAGGGCACGCCGACCTTACGTGGTAGCTCACGCGACAGTCCACGTGGACAAGGGGGCGCTTACGCGCGTCCTTCCATGGGCAGCTTACGCGCGACTGTCTGTGCAATCAACCTCTTCAGACTCTCACCAGCCATCTGGACGTTGGTGATAAGGGATGGCATCTTTTTCAAGCTTCGGGGCTTGTTCAACGAAGACGCGAAGACGCGTTTCACCCCTAGACGGCTGCGGCCACATAAAGCGAAGTGTGAAGCGATGCTCGACATGGTCATGCAAATGCAAGCAAGGACAAAAGTTAACAAGCCGTCTCCCTCCCCGAACTAATCGAATGCGGTTGCGGGCACGACCGCGCGTGGCCGCGGTCCAAAGGTAGCACCAGGCTGCGGTTGTTACAGTTGCAGTAGCAGGCGCGGTTGCGGGCGCCCGCAACCCAAAGTATGTTGCCCGATTGCGGGTGCGGGTGCCGGTGTGGGTGCCCGCGGCCAAGAATACATGCGTACCCGGTTGCGGTTGCGGGTCTGGAAAGTTGCTGCTCCGTTGTGGTTGCGGGCGCCCGCGGCCCCACGTGTGCTGCCAGGATGCTCGGGTTGCTGGCAGTGCCCCTGGCCCAAGGCGCCCCCAGGATTTCCAAGGATGCCCCCACGGCCTCCAGCGCACCCCTCACGAGGCCCAGAGGGCCACACGGGTTCCAAAATCGAGCGAGAGCACGGGGGGGCACCTTGGGCCAGGGGCACCTTCAGCGACCCCCGAGATGTGGCTGGCGCGGGTGCGGGCGCAGGTGCGGCGGCCGGCGCGGGTGCGGGCGCCCGCCGCCACAAGTGTGTGGCCCGGTTGCGGTTGTTACTGCCACGGATGCGGCTGCGGGCGCGGTGGCGGGCGCATCCGCGGCCTAAGAAAGGCGGTGGCCCGTCGCGATTTCGCTGCGTCTGCGGGCGCCGATACGGTTGCGGCTGCGCGCGTGTGTCTGCGGATGCCTGCGGCCCAGAAGCTGTGTGCCCGACTGCAGGTGCGCTTGCGAGCGCGGTTGCCTTGGCATCGCCCAGACGTGTGCATTTTTGTCGGCAAGGGCCAGCGAGGAGCATGTTTGTTCACTCTGTGGAACATGCACGCACGAAACCGAAAAGTGCACAGGGAATAGACGTCCGAGCGATGGCGAGTTTCAGGTGCGGTATTGGGGCGCGGTTGCGGTCGCCAGCGACGGCAGACGGTCCAGAATGTGCTCCCGATCTACCTGTTGACGTCAGTCAGTGAGTCAAGCAGTCAAGCAGCCAGTCAGTTAGCCACACTCGGCGGGCACAGAATTTCACCCGGCTTCCCGGGGAAAGGCCTCCGTCCAGATTTGTTCAAGATGCTGGAGGCATGTGCCTTCCGGGAAAGTGTGAGGCAGGGTTTTCCGCAACCGCGACCACGCAACAGTTGCAGGAACCTTGTCTGTTCATTTTCTATTATGCGCACTGCGACAGGCGGCGTGGGGTAGCAATCGCCAAGGCACCATCTGCTGATGCGAACATCCACGCCGTGCGTCAAGGAAGGACAGGTCAACCCAACCCGCAGATTCGGCGCTTACTCAAGCCACCCAGGACGTTTATTAGACAGTCCTGCCCTGTACGATTCGTCCCCTCGGTGCGTTTACTGGAGCGGCCTCGCCAGCATGGAGCGGTTACTAGGAGGTTCGTCTGCCCTCAGATGTCGATTCTCTTCTCCCTCTGGGACTCGGGACCGGGCGCTCTGGAGGCCACCTGGGCCCTCCTGGGAATCTTTGGGGGCCCCTTGGGCCAAGGGTGCCTCTGGCCATATTCGAACGTCGCTCCTCTTTTTCCTCCTCCCTTGGAACACTTTGACACCCTCGTCTTGCAGCGTATGGGCAGCCAATTTGGAACGCAACTGTCGAACAACATGGCTTTCCCATTGGACCCATAGATGCTGAGCCGCAGGGGTGCGAAGATAACCGTAACCGCGCCTCGCGCGTCGCGGTCCGTGTCATAGCAGCTGCCATTCCCCAAAGGGGGCGGCGCGAGGGCGCGAAGATGACCGCGCGTCGCGCATCGCCGGGCGCGATGTGCGAAGCCGGGTGGCGTAGAGATTCCCGATGCCGCTCCTCCTGTGCGGCATGCGCTTCTCCCCTGCCTGAGCCGATGTGCCACGCGCCGTCGCTCGCGAACGACCCGCCTGGTGCGGCGGCACCCGCGGGGCGTCCCCAGGCTGGGCGCGCCTCCGGCGCGCTCCTCGTCGTTGCCGCTGTCGTCCTCCCGACCTTCCCGGGAAAGGTCGGGAGGAGGGGAGGCCCCCAAGCCGCCAAGCCAAGCACCAAACACCGAGGGTGGCAGCGCTCGACGGCGACCTTCCAACTCTAACAGGCCTAACGTTCGGCCCTGGGCACGGACAACAGACTGCCCTCCGCACTAAGACCCCAGCAAATCAGCTGCCTTGATACGCCCGTTTTGAAACGCAACGCTTACCGTGCCCAAAACGTCCGTGTTAACACGCTGCGTGTTGGCTCAGCGTCGTGGCCCACGTTTGGGCGAACGCGTCGCGTCGTGCCAACGTTTTCAGTCTACGTGTTGAGCTCCGTCTCAATACGCTACGTGCTGCTGGTTGCGCATCGGGCAGCCGAGCCCGGCTATAGCCAACCTCCCACCCCTTTGCGACCCCGCGCCAGGCGATGCCGCGCTTGGCGCGGCCGCCCCTGCCGCCGCGGGGGGCGCCCCGCCTGCGGCCGCCGCCGCCGGGGGCGCCGAGGGCGCCGCCCAGGAGCCCCCCGGCGCCGACTGTCCACGGGGGAGCCAGGTCCTCCAGTCCTCCACCTCCTCCTCTCCTCCTCCTCCTCCTCCTCCTCCTCCTCCTCCTCCTCCTCCTCCTCCTCCTCCCCCTTTCGATGTGGGTTCTTTCTGTGTGTGTGTGTCTCGCGCACCGACTCCGTAACATTTCGATGTGGGTTCTTTCTGTGTGTGTGTGTTGTGTGTTGTGTGTGTGTGTGTGTGTGTGTGTGTGTGTGTGTGTGTGTGTGTGGGGGAGGATTGGGATTTGCCCGCCCACTCGCGCGCCCTTCAGCACGGTGCCGAATGGTCTGTCGTGTACTCTTGCTTGGGGCGTTATCCGGCTGCCTACGTCAAGTTCCGCCACCGTGCTTGAGCTGTTCGTATGAAGCCTAATGGATGTTCGCTGGGATCTCGTGCCTCTTGAGGACACTTTGTGGCCTCTTGGTTGGGGGCCGTTTTGAGGCCTCTTGGGGCATGTTTTGATATTATTGGGAGCCTGTTTTGGACCTCTTGGGGGCCTCTTTGGCGCCTTTTGGGGCCTCCTGGGGGCCTTTCGGGGCGGAAGGCTTGGACTTTCACTTCGTGTTGCCTGTCTTGGGCCCCTTGGGGGGCCGTCTGGGGGCCCTATTGGACAGTCGTGGGCGCGGCCTCTTGGAGGCCTTTTGGGGCGTTTGGGAGGCCTCTTGGGCCATCTTGAGGCCATCTTGGGCGTCTTCGAGCGATCATTCGACGACTCGGGGCTCTCTTGGACCGTCTTGGAGGCTGCCGGGTGTGTTTCCCCCTGCAAGTCGGCACACGCTTCCTTTTGGAGCAGTAGCCCTGCTCGCCCCCACTGGTCCTGGGGACCGTGCTGGGTTGTGGGGGCCTCGCCCCTCTCTTCTCGCCCCTCTCGCCTCCATCCTCAATGCGGCGGTGGCGGGCGGCGGCGACCTTGCAGCAATTTGCGCCCGAGGGGCGGAACGAGGAAAGGGCGCGCTCCGCGCGCGCGTGGGTGGGGCGGTCATCGTCGTCGTCCCTCCTCTTCCTCCCTCCCTTGGGATATTGGTATGCAGCAACTTAGACACGGTGATCATGGTTCAATCCCGAGTTTCCTTGAACCCAGTTTGGCCCCAAAGCCGAACTAACTTTCTAGGTTATCAGCCGAGGCGGGATCGGAAGATCCTGCCACCTGCTGCCTTGGGTGGCCTCAACCATTCTAAGCAAACATGTGCCCCCACAGGACGACGATGGAACAGCCGCCGCCCTGGAAGATCTCATCTGTGATACTTCCTTCGGAGCAAGACGCACCAGCCTCGAAGCGGCGCGCAGTTGGCGCGGAACGAAGCACAAGCTGCGGGAA
The DNA here is from genome assembly GCA_963575745.1 of Prorocentrum cordatum. Classification (NCBI taxonomy): domain Eukaryota; class Dinophyceae; order Prorocentrales; family Prorocentraceae; genus Prorocentrum; species Prorocentrum cordatum. Next base: position 85,209 of record CAUYUJ010021536.1, on the reverse strand, counting down.
AAACTGAACCAAATTGCCGCCGCACTTCAGAACAGGTTGCCCCGGCAGCGGGGCCTGCCCGCATCGGAGCCGCATCAGAAGATCAACGAGATAGACCAAGAGACATATCGCCCTACCCGCGCCCTCCTGCGGCGCGAAGGCCGTCGCCAGCAACGACGATGCCCTACGGGGTGAATCCCGCCCCGCGCCCCGAAGCGTCGGGAGTCAGCAGATCAGAACAAGCCAACGACAGAGAGCATAGCAATCTGATGGGCCTCCCGCAGCCACGGGAGCCGCTGCCAGTTCGTCCGGCACTGCCTCTGGAATCGGATCTGCTCAAGTTCTCGCATTCATGTAGAAAGAAGCAGCTGCGCGAGCACTGCGAGACCAACGAACGGCTGCAGCCGAAGCTCAGCAAGAACAGGCCCTCCAAGGACAGCTGCAACAAGTGCAGCAGGCACTCAACGCACAGCAAAAAATGCCTCGACTCAAGGACTAGCTATCGACGCCCAAGCGCGCTCGGTAGCATCTGAAGTCGCCGCTCAACAGCAACAGTCTCGGTCTTCTGACCAGGGGCGTATCAGCGACATCGTAAACCAACTGTTTCAGCGCATCAACGCGCAAGATTTGCGCATCAACGCACATAGCGAGCTCAAACAAGCTCAAGAAGCACGCCTGTAGCAAGCAGAACGAACGTGCCGACAACAAGTTGCGATCATTGAAGCTGCGCCTCTGCTCCGTACCGGCGTCGACAAGATCCCAGTTGGGATCCAACGGCTTGCCCAGCCAGCCGACGTGATGAGGTAACAATGGGGCAGCGCGGATGGACTGGCATCCACTCTGAATAATCGGACATCGGTGAACGAAGGTGCTATCATTGAAATACAAGGGCAGCCGAAGACTCTGGCCGAAAGACTGGCCATCGTAGAAGTAACCAACGGCATGGAGCAAGCTCAGAGCGAAGATCGCGGCGAAAAGAACGACCAAGGTCCGACGCAAGTTCGCGACGAAGCGGCTGTAGAGTTCCCGAGGACATGTGGAATCATAAGTTGGCACGAGGCTAGACTTGGCGAAACGGAAAGGAGACCCACTGCATTTGTCGAGAGACAAACACCACCAGCAACATGACATGTCAGCTTTTGTGCCCGGCGGTTCTGGCGCAGGTAGGACCCCCCCCCCCGCCAGCGCGGCGCCGCCCAGATCCACGGCCTCGAGCTGCTGCGCCAACGCTAGCCGCGCTAGCGAGCCGTATTGCTGAAAGAGCGGAGGCTAGTTCCCTTGCATCTGGCGGCCGGCCGCCGAAGACGCCGCCACCGCCGGCTGCCCGCAGGCAACAGAGCGATCAGCTTCGCGAAGAAGAACACGCATCTACACCGCCTCGGCGCGCACCTCGGGCGCAGAGCCCGCGGCGACTGCGCAGCCAGGCGGCGCCAGCGCCGCCACCTTCCGAAATCAACCCCGCTGGCGCCGCCGCTGGAGAGTTGTCGCAGGACGACGGGCAGTCGGCGGCAGAATGGTGGCGCAGCAACTGCTTGCCGAGAAGAAGAAAGTACAAAGAAGCTGACGAGCGCGCCTTCGCGGCACTACCTCAAGCCCCGTTTCTCCGTGAATGGAAGCGCGACGTGATCAAGAAGAGGCGCGCTGCATCTGGCCGCCCTGATGAAGCCTTTGAGTGGATGGGGGAGGTCGAGCATTCAGGCGAGACCATCGAGGGAATCCCAAGATACCGGTGACTTTAACACCCTTGATTCAAACATTGCCACTGGACTCTTCAACCTCCTCAAGCACGACGAGCTAAAACGCCGCGCGAAGAGTGCCGCACAGGAGGCCCAGGTGGTAGGGAAGCGAATGAGAAGGAGACAGAACTTCCATCGGATCTTCGATTGGCACAAGCTCGTTGAAGCAGATGCTTGCGTCTGTGGCTTTGCGCATCTCCAGGCCGTGAAAATGGTTGACCAAGATGCGGCGGGTTCTATCTACGAATGGGGCTACACCATTATGGGGGCGAAGTCCGCGCAAGAAGAATCAAGCCTCATCTCGCTGTTCAAAGCAGAGGTAGAGAAGCAACGCTCGATGGAGGTCGACATGGGCGAGTTCAATCGCACGGGGCCAGGCGACCCAACAAGAGCCACAACTTGCTCTATGATCGATGCGTTAAGTTACTGGCACGACAAAGAATGGCAACCGCGCGCGAGGAGTTGCATGACATATCAAGGATGACCGCGCCGGCTAAGAAGGAAGTCTGCGCGGATTGGAGCGCGCGTGGAAGATGCGATGACGCGGCGACCCGTCCGCGGGGCCACCCGGGCAAACGCGGAGGAGGGCGCCCAGCCGCTCCAGCGGAGCGGGTGCCTTCTGCAGACAAAACGAAGTTTTTGAAACGAGTGCGCTCGCGCCGGAGAATGCCCCAGAGGCAGCGGCTGCGACGCTGAGCGGCGCGAACTCGCGCGCACCTTCTACAAGAAGAGCAAATGCACAAAAGCATCAAGGCGCGACTTCCCGAGCGCCGCGAAAGGCAGCGGAGCTGCAGCTGCAAGTCGCGAGAGCTCGGCCAACCGAGGCCGCAGCGCGAGCCGCGACGGCAAGATGTCTGGCGGCGGTAACCAGAACAAGTCGGGAGGCGACCGGAGCGACGGGGGCGCCACTCGCCGGCCGCGCTCGCGCGGCCCGAGGGGGGGCCCAAGACGCTCGCTTAACCGGGGGCGTTCCCACTGCCCCACGCCACCCAGGGGCCCAGGGGGGTCGAGAGGCGCGAGAGTCAGTCCCTGGGCAAGGGTGGGCGCCAGCGAACATCGCCGCCTGAGGGGCAGCGGGGGCGCGGCGAGTCAAACGGCCCGCGCCGCGCGTCAATCGGCCTGAAGGGCGACGGAAGCCACGGCCCTGGGAGAGGGCGAAGGCGCCAGAGTCTAAGGGGCGGCCGCGCACAAGTCTGCGCGCGCATGCGGAATGGATTCATTCTTCAATCAATCCAACAACCGCGCGGTCACCTCTAGTGGCCTGCACCCTGCGCCCCCTAATCAGCGTCGCGGTAGAAGCCTCCCCATCGAGGCCTCCGCCCGCCGATGTCGGGGCGCGGCCGGCCGCGAGATGCGGGCGCCACAGTGCGTCTCCTGCTCGGAGTAGGGGCAGCTGTTGTCGAGGGAGATCACCCTCTTCAAACCCCAGGGGTCATTTTGTTCACAACAACAGAGGGCGCTCCGTTAGTAGATATGACCTGTCCACTGTGTCCTGGAGCCGCCCCCGCAGGGGCTCCCGGGAGGCGCCCTGGGCAAACGCTCGCGACGTTGCGCTTGCGCCTTGGTTCCTGGTTGATTGACCAGGACTTGCGTCGCGCAGCTGCGAGAGCAGTGCGATTGTCGAGCATTTGCGCACCTCGCAAACTCAGTCTAAAGATGCCTTGCGCTGTGTCTGCGCACAGTGGCCGCGCACCACGAGCGCCTCGTAAAACGCGCATCAACAGGATATTGATGCAGATCGTTGCGCCGTGCCGCGTCGCATGATAGTCCGGGACAAACGAGCGCACCCTCGGTCTGCAAGCCCACGGCCCCGCGACGAGGCACGCCTCGTCCACGTCCGCAGCTGCAGCGCTGCAGCAGAGCAGGAAGCCCGCGAGGCAGCGATCAGCTCGGTGGGGGACCAGGCCGAGCGCGGCGCTCATGACAAGTGCTGCGCGGACCGCGCCGTGCCAGGGTCCGATGCCAACGATGATCAATCTCATGATTTGGATACAGATAGTTACAACAGTGATGTGACAGTCTGGACATCGAAAAGCTAGCTTCAATACGAACGCCTCTGTAGCAATGGTCGCCGGCGGCCCCGGTCACATTCCAGGCGCGGCATGGCGCCGTGGTCGCGCCCGCGAGAGCGGCTCGTCGACTCTGCGTCGCTTTCGCATCCTCGGGGAAAACGACTTTGATCGCGACGAGAGATCACGCGCCGAGGACACTGGCCACGAGACACTTCTGCCCACGGCCGACCGTCCGACAGCTACGCGCGCAGCGTTGGGCGTCGCGCTCGGCGATGTCGAGATCGACGCTCAACCAATTGCCCTTCTAACTGCCCGTCTGTCCTGTCCATGGGCAGTTGATTCGTCGCCGCGGCTGCATGTTCCACCGGGATGGCAAACGGGCGGCGAGCCCGACGCTCCGTGGCGGACGCGTCGCGCAGCTCGACGTCAAGGGCGACGTTCCAGTAACGTCATGCCCGGCCCGCTACAGGCGCACTGGCAGCCCCTGGCCCGAGCGCCCGGTCGGCCTTCCACGGGAATTTCAGCGCGTCCTTGATCAAGGACCAGAGCGCTGCGGGAGGGGCCGGGGACGAGTGCCACAGACAGGAGGCGCGGGGGCCAGCAGTAGCGCGGGGGGGCAATTCTCTGCAGCTGCCCGCGCAGCGCCGGTCGAAGATTCAGTGCCAACATAGACGTGCACTCATTGTAGTACAGACGCTCCTGTGTCCTCATCTCGTTGCTTGACGCGTGGCGAACCGAGTCGCGTCGAGGCAGTTGGCGAGACCGAGCCCGAGCAGAATGAAACAACGATAGAGAACAGTGGAAACTCCCACAGAGACTCCGCCAAGCCCTCCCGGTGCTGACCTTCGTCGGGCACCGGCGGTTCCTGCGCTGCACAAAGGAGACGAGGACCCCCAAAGTGAGATACTTGAGACGTCCAGCAGTGATCCGCGAGCATTCGCGGAAAGGGCCGATGCCGAGGGGGGCCCGGTTGAGCAGGGCGACCACGACGAGCCCTGGATCGCCGTCGGGAGCGACGACGAAGATAGGGTCTCGACCAGAGACGAGGGTTCAGACGACAACGCGGCAGAGCGGGCGCAGGATGCAGAGCGCGAAGGTGGCATTTGTTCGTGTCGACGCTGCTTTCATGGCTGGGCCGTCCTCCAGCTTCTCCTGGGGGGGGACCGCCGTCGGCATCCCAGACGGCGACCTGCGCTGCATGCGCATCGCTGCGCGCAGGAGCGCGGGGCGCATGCCCAATGGGCCGTCGTTGGGGATGCGGCTGCACGCGGCCGAGGCGCTGCGCGGCAGGGACCTCGACCCCGAAGTGCCGGCGGTGGGCAGGGCCGCGTCGATGGCGGCGGCGGCCTTGCAGAGCGGCGCCGTCTCGCAGTCCGCGTTCGTTGCGGAGGTGAACCGAGCTGCTATCCGCCTGTGTGCGGCGACGGCCCCTTGTGTGCATTGCAGAGCGCCCATCGACGCCCTCGTCCTCGCGCTCGGCCGCGCAGGCTGGGGCGCGCGCGGGACCGACCTTGTCGCAGACCTCGGAGACGTTCTGGGCCTGGGCTCCCTTGGTCCCAAGGACCTCATGGTCGAGGCAGAGAGGGGGGCTCGGCGCGCGTCGGACAGGCGGGAGCTGGCCCGCCTTTCCAGGGGCGGGCGACATCGCCACCCGTTCTTCTGGGACGCCATCGGGGAGTTGATCGGGCCCCGCGGCTCACTGCGGTCCAGGGAGAAGGCGGCCTTCGCGTCCGTCTTCACGAATGCCCACTGGCCGCAGCAACGCCTCCTGGCGGCCAAGGAGCGCGACCGCGGGAGCTGCCTCCTCTGCGGCGCGGGCAATGGCACGCTCCCCCACCGCTTGTTCGAGTGCCCTGCGCTGGAGGTCGCCAGAAAAGATTGCTGCCCTGGGCGTCTGAGGCGCCGTGCGCAGCGTGCGATGCAGCCCGGGGAGGCGGCGGCGGAGGACTTTGCACCCATGCTTCGCCTCCCTGGTCTGGGCAGTGACACGGTGGTCCGCTGGTTCCGCAAGCCAGACGATGGCTTCCCTCGCGGGCGGTTGTTCCTGGGCGGGTCCGCGCTGGAGCCGACGCACGCAGCGACCCGACGCGCAGGCTGGGCCGTCTGCCAGGTCAGCGAGCACGGAATCCTGGAGGCCGCTTGTTTCGGCACCGCGCGGGCCGGCTTTTGTCCGCAGCAGACGGCCCAGAACGCCGAGGATCTCGCGTGCTGGGTGCTGACCGAGGTCGCTGGGCCAGGACGCCACGTCCTGCGCGTGGACTGCGCCTCCACGGTCTCCCGCCTGAGGCGCGGGCGCCAATGCGCCACTGGCATTGGCCGACCCGGCGCTCGCTTCCGGAGCAGGTTCTTCGCAGTCTTCGGGCCTGAAGATTACGTGGTCCGCAAGGTGCCAGCCCACCTGACGCGGGCGCAGGCGCAGGAGGGCCGCGTCTCGGAGCTGGAGTGGCGCGGCAACCGGCCCGCGGACATCTACGCCAAGTTCGGCGCGTCGCTCCGCGCTGTCCCGCAGGAAGTGGCGGTGCACTTCAAGGCCTTCGCGCTGGTCGCCCCGGAGCTGGCGCGCTGGATCGCGCGGGCGTCCGTCTTGATGCAGCAGGGCAGCCTCCGCGACGCACGGGGCCTGCCTGAGGGGCGGGCAGGGGAGGAGGCGGCCCGCCGTGACCTTCGAGGACGACCCGAGCAGCCCCCCGGCCGAGGCGGCGGCCGCAGGGGCGGCGCCCCAGCGGGAACGCCCCATGGCCTCGGCGGCGACGGCCCTCGGCCTCTCAGCTGGGCTGCTTGCGCTATGCGATGGCGGACGGCGCGGGCGAGGGCGCCGCCGAGCGCCTGGCCAGTTGCAGTCGCTGCGGCGCCCGCGCCGACATCGACGGAGGCAGAGGGCCCAAGCTGCACGCTGGGTGCGCGGGGCGCCCCCCCAAGGGGCCCAGGGGCAAGGGCGGGTCAGCCGCTGGGGGCGCGGGCAGCACCCTGGAGGGCGCAGAGGAAAGAAGAAGGCCACCAGGAACTTGCGCCAACCGGACATCACCAGCGAACTGCGGGGCGACATCCTCGCTTGGTTCGGCGCGCTTCCCGCGGAGGCGGCGTCCGCGGCGCCTGTCGGAGCTGCCGGCCGCGAGGGGTGCGGGGGAGGGACGGCCACCACCTGCGCGTCGAGCTCGTCGCCAGCGGGCGGGCTGCAGGCAGATGCCGACGCCGTGCGAGGAGGTCCGCGCGGAGCCGCTCACGGTCGTCCCGCGGCTGCCGCGGCGTCCAGCGGGTCGGCTGCGGCGGCGATCAGCCGCCCTGAGGCCATGCAGGCGCGCGGCCTTCGACGAGGCTGGCCTGGCCGATTGGCCGGGCGAGGTGGAGGCGCCGGCAGAGGAGCGCGGGCGAAGGCGCCTCGTGGGCCCCCCTGAGACTTCTTAGGGGTGGAGAGCCCGCGGCGGCGGTTGGCCGCCAGTGCGAGGCCAGGAGTTGCGACGCGGGCTTCCCCCATGGGCCCCAGGGAGTGCTTCGGCGCAAGCCTTACGGGACAGTGTAAAATTGTGCGCGCCCTGGCGAGTGCTACGGCGCAAACCCTACAGGGCTGCTGTTTCTGGCGAGGTGAGCGCTGTCGCGCTCTTTCCGCCCCCAGGTGCGTGGCCCTGCCGGGGCTCTGTGGCTCTGGCCATTTCCCTGCTGGGCCCCCTGGGCGGGCGGCGGCCGCGGTGGCCCCGCCCCGGGGCGTGGCCCTAGGCGGCCTGCCCTCTCTCGCGTTTTCCCTTAAGCTTTACGCCCCCTCAGCTTCAGCTGCAGCGCCGCGACAAACCAGCACGGCAGCCAAACGTTGCAGACCAGCACGGCAGACCACAGGAACATAGCAGACCATAGCAGCGCGGCTCCGCAGCCACTTTGGCCCAGGCCAGCTCGGTTCAAGCTCGCTTGAGTCGGCAGTGGCGCGGGGGCCCCTTCGGGGCGCAGCTGGGGCCCGGGCCTCCGCCGACCGCTTGACGGCCAGGCTGTCGCGAGAGCTCGCCGAGGCCCGCGGCGAGATCGGTCGCCTTCGAGGCCTGGCGGCGCCGGAGGGCGCAGCCGCCCCCGGCTCGTGGCGCGACCCAGAACTCGCTGCGCGGCCGGCCCTGCAGACTGCGGCGGCCAGCGCGCGGTCTGCGGTGAAGGACACAGGCCACGTGCCGGAAACGCACGCGCCGCCTCGAATGTTGCGATCGCCGAGGCGGCCCGCGCCTCGGAGGAGCTGAGGCGGCCAGGAGCGGGAACCCATCGTCTGTCTGGTCGATGCGCCCGAGGCCGACGCCTCGATCTTCGGCCATCGGGAGCCGGGCGGGGGGCGCAGCAGGGAGCGGCAGCCGCGGAGCGCGCGCCGCGCAGCGGACGCCTCTGAGGGCTGGCGCCAGGCCCTGCCCGCCGGCGGACGCGCGCATCGACGCGCCGCTACCCTTGAGGCGGGTGTGCTGCAGGGCTTGCAGTGCGGCGAGCAGGCCCTCGAGGGGCGGCGGAGCGGCCGGGGCCTGCGCTGGGCCTCCTCGGGGGCCTGGGCGGCCGGCCGCGTTGGTCGGCCGCTTGCTCGACCAACGCCCCCCGCGCCCGACGCCCGCGCCGTCGCCGTTCTGGGCCGACTTCGCCCTGGGAGAGGACGAGGAGCCAGGTGGCGCGGCCGGGCGCGACCTCGAGGGCGTCTTCGGCGGTGCCGACGCGGAGCAGGCGAGCACGCTCAAGGGCGACGCCGAAAGCGACGCTCGGGACGGGCTCGACATGCCGATCGCCGAAGAGCAGGAGGGGCCTTCGGAGGTGATCGGGTTCGAGAGCGGGAGCGCTGGCGGTGTTGCATGCGCTGGGACGCTGCCGCCGCCGTCGCTAGACGCCGAGTTCGACGAGGACCTCGGGGAGTACGAAAGGTTCGCGAGCGCGGGCGGCGCGGCGAGCGCGGGCGCGCAGCCGCCGCCGCCGCTGGCCCACGAGCTGCCCGCCAATGTCCGATGCTTCGCAGAGGAGCAGGAGGGGCCGTCGAAGGAGGCGGAGGTGAACTTGAAGGTCGCTTACCTCGAGAGCCTTGGGTGCGAGGGCATCCCGATCCGACCGCAGGGAGTGCAGGGTGTCGTGCGCCGCGGTGCCCACACCCAGGAGGAGACCCGTGCCCCTGGCTGGGGCGAAGTCGCCAAGGCAGGGGCTTTTCGGACGCTGCGGCTGAGGCACGCAGAGCGAGGGAGCTGGCTGGACCTGGCGAGCGGCGAGGCGGAGCCAGGCCCGAGGGCTTTCGGCCGCCTCGTCACGGCGAGGGCGAGCGGAGTGGGTAGTCCTCCCCTCTCGTTTCTTTTTTTTTTCTCTTCTTGTCCGCCTGCCCTCTTTTTTTTTCCTTGCTCCTTTGTTTTTTGCCTTGAGGGCCTCGCCATTTCATCCCATTCCATTCCATTCCATGCCATTCCACATCAGCACGGAAGACCAGCACGGCAGACCACAAGAGCATAGCAGACCACAGCAGCACTGCAGACCAGTGCGGCAGACCAGCACGCGCAAACGCAGGCGCGCCACGACATACCTCGCGGCAGATTAACGGCAGAGCATATGTTTCACAAACCTGATGGACAAAAGCTACGCTTCCCGTTCTTGTCCAGTCAGGTTTCTGAAAAATGGCCGTTTCGCCGAGGACATCCTCAAACAATCGGCCCCGGAGGGGGCTCCGAATCGACATCGTCGTACAATCGCTCCCAGCCCAAAGGAGGCCCAAAAGACGCCCCGGAGGGCCCCAAGAGCGCCCCAAGAAGACCCCAAGAGACCCCCAAGAACGCTCCAGGAAGCACCCAGACAGCTCACAAGAACCCCAAGACGGGCCAAGAGGGCCCCAAGAGATTCCTGGGAGCGCCGCTAGAGGCCCCCAAACGGTTCAAGAAAACCCCAGGACGGCCCAAGATGGCACCGAAACGGCCCAAGAAAGCTCCCAAAGAACCCCACGACGCGCCCAGACAGCCCGAGAAGACCCCAGAAGCCCACAAGAGGACCCAAGAGGCCCCCAAGAAACCCCCAACAGGACCCAAGACAACCCCGCGCGGCGCCAGGAGCCCCCAGGGTGGCCCGATAGGGTCACCAGGACCCTCTCTTGATTCAACATTCTTATCCAAACACCTCTTACTGTCCTCTGTCGTCGTCGTCGTCATCGTCCTCCAGATTCCTCGTGCTCGCCCGCGTTCTCTTCGCCCTCGTCCTTGTGCTTCTCTTCCTCATCGTTGTTCTCATGCTCTTCCTCGCCATCCTCACACTCTCCACGTCGTTCTCGACATCGCCTCCTCGTCGCCCTCGCCTTCCTTTTCTTGTTATTACGATTATCAGTATTATTTTTCATTCTTAAGATTATGATTATGATTATTCGCCCAGTGAGTCCATTGGACTGAAGCGGCGCTTCCCGTTATTGTCCGACCAGGTTCTTCCACGCCTCAACGTGCCGCCGGCACGGTGGCTGATTCAGTGGGCTTCAACAAAAATGCACGGCTGTAGTGCGCCGCGTTGCCTCAAGCGCTCATGGCGTTCCCTACCCTTTCGTTCCTCTCTGCCTATCCCTCCCTCCCACCTCCTCCCTCCCCTCGGCAGCGCGGTGTCACCGTGCTCGTGCCCGCTGGCTAGACGGCGAGCCCGCGCAGAACCCTCCCAGAGTCGCACGTCTCGCGCGTGGTGAATCTCCGCCCCTGGGCGTGGAGGTAATTCCTGCTCCTTTCTTCCTCGCTGCTGCCGTCGGTCCCGCCGGATCGTCGTCCGCTTCCCCCCTCCCCCCCTCTCTCTCCTCCCTTCAGGGTCGTTCCTCTCTCCCCTCCTCCTCCTCTTGCCTCCCTCCCTCGGTCGGTCGTCGTGCTGTGGCATCCGCTCCTTCTCACCCCGCCTCTGTTGCAAGCTCGTGTCAGCGCTAGGTGCTCCAGCACGTTTCGCATCGTTTCGCGTGCTGCTCGCCTTTCGTGGCGGATGCGTCAGGCCTCTCGTTTCTCTTCCTTTGCCTGCTTCCCTCCTCCCTCCGTCGCCCAACGCCCTCCATAATTGGTGGTGTTAGGATTGCCGCCGCATGCCTGCGCCGTGTGGCGTCAGGTCTTGCCCTGGGCTTACCAATCCGCCTCCCTTGATCGCACCACACTTTGCGCTCTAGCCGCCCCGTGTGGCTCCCGTCGGCCTCTCGCCTGGTCGATTCTCGGATTCACTCTTCACACAAGTGTGCGGTGCTCGCCCTGTCATGCCACCATACTTTTATATATTTCTGCCGCTGGCGTGGGTCAGACCTGATGCACATGCTGTTGGAGTCGATGCTGCTGCTGTCATTCCCTTGCTTGTGTTCGTCTCCCCTTCCTTCCTCTGGCGGTGAAACGGCCTATCCCACCGTGAACCGCTGCACCGAGCCCGTGATAGCCACAACGCATGTTTGTGGCCGACTTGGGGAGCGTAACTCGTGACATGCTAGTTGCCCCTTGCCGCTCTTTGGAGGTCTCAGGGGGCGCCCCAGGATGAACTCATCACTTGAATCCCATGTTCTCCTCTACACCTTAGGCGATGCTTAAGAAAACCTAAGTTTTCGGCCAGAGTCTCGATTATTCTTAATGTTTCAATGTAAATCCTAAGATTTGAATGGACATTCTGGGTTTTTATTTGAATTCTGAGACTCTCAATTTCTTAACCCATGATTTCTAAAGCATTTCGCAGGGTGTATTCCTGCTCGTGCAACTGTTCCTGCACCGAGCCCGTAACGCATGCACTTGTCTCGCTGTGCGAGCCCAGGGTTTCTGGTGGGGGCTTGGCGGGCCGTGTGAGAGTGCGTGCGATCGGCCGTCGGACGGGAGAGGTGCGCTGCTTCGCGAGGGCCCTGACCTTCCCCTTCTCTCCCCTTCCAAAAGTATGGCGCTGGATAAAGCATGTGGGTTCCTTTGGTCTTCGCAGGGTCCACGACGGCCCACGAGGCCCCCAGGATCGCCCCAAGACGGCACGAGAAGCACCCAGGCGGCCCCAAGACGGCCCGAAGGCAAAATGTTCAGCCGTGTTTGGCCCCAGACGGCCTCGACAAGACGGTCACAGAGGCCCTCAAGACGCTCCACGAGGCTTGCAAAAGGACGCCCCAGAGGCAACAATCGACCCATTCCTCCGGGAAAACGTGCGTTCTTAGCATATCTGCTTTTTTGGTTTTCACAGGGTCCACGACGGCCCAAGAGGCCGCCAGGATCCCCCAAGACGGCCCCGAGGCGGCCCAAGAGAGCCCAAGAGGGCCCCACGACGGCGCAAGAGGCTTCCAAGACGGCCCAAGAAAGGCACCTGAAGACCCCAAAATGTCCCCAAGCGAGCCCCTAGAGGGCCACAGGAGATCCCCAAGACGGCCCAAGAGGGCCCGGGGAGCGACCTGAGACGGCCCGAGCCTTCAAAACGGTCCAAGAGGGCGCCAAGACGACCCGAGAGGGCCCCAAGACGGCCCGAAGGAGCTCCAAAAGGACTTCCTCAATCCTCCATTCCTTTTCCTGATAAATAATTTCTCCCTGTCGCACCCCGATGCTAGTTTTTAGGGCGGGCAGGGCTTTTCGCCTGAGACTTTCTCACCATTTATGATTCTGAAACTTAAAACGTGGCAACAGCTTCACAGATGGAGGGCGGGTCGTTTTCAAAATGTGGCTCTCGCCTTAGCGCGGCGCACATTCGTTTTCAACATTTGCAAGAACTTCACGGATTGAGTGCGAGTCGTTTTCAAAATGTGGCTCTCGCCTTAGCGCGGCGCACATTCATTTTAAGAATTTGCAAGAGCTTCACGGATGGAGGGCGGTTCCTTTTCAAATTGTGGCTCTCGCTGTAGCGCTGCGCACATTCGTTTCAAAATTGTACAAAAGCTTTACGGATTGAGGGCGGTTCCTTTTCAAAAGGTGGTTATCGCCTTAGCGCGGCGCACATTCGCTTGTTAGATTAAGAAAAATTTTCCCGGCAAAATAACCTAACAGCGATGTGTAGGAGCATATATGGAAGCATTCCCCTTAAGAGTCAGATGAGAATCCAGTTGTAGAATTCTGTTGTTCTCGCAGTCGTAGTCGCATTCGCGATGACAGTCGCAGTGGCCTGCATCAGCCTCAGCCTCAGCCTCAGCCTGCCTCAGCATCAGCCTCAGCCTCAGCCTCAGCCTCAGCCTCAGCCTCCTTCAGCCTCAGCCTCAGCCTGCCTGCAGCCTCGGCCTCAGCCTCAGCCTGCCTCAGCCCGAGCCTGCCTCAGCCTCAGCCTCAGCCTCAGCCTGCCTCAGCCTCAGCCTGCCTCAGCCTCAGCCTGCTTCAGCCTCAGCCTCAGTCTGCCTTCAGCCTCGGCCTCAGCCTCGGCCTGCCGCAACCTCAGCCTGCATCAGCCTCGGCCTCAGCCTCAGCCTGCCTCACCATCCGCCTGCCTCAGCCTCAGCCTCAGCCTGCCTCAGCCTCAGCCTCAGCCTGCTTCAGCCTCAGCATCAGTCTGCCTTCAGCCTCGGCCTTAGCCCCCGCCTGCCTCAGCCTCAGCCTGCATGAGCCTCAGCCTCAGCCTCAGCCAGCCTCATCATCAGCCTGCCTCAGCCTCAGCCTCAGCCAGCCTCAGCCTCAGCCTCAGCCTGCTTCAGCCTCAGCCTCAGTCTGCCTTCAGCTTCGGCCTCAGCCTCAGGCTGCCTCAGCCTCAGCCTGCAGCAGCCTCAGCTTCAGCCTCAGCCTGCCTCAGCCTCACCCTGCCTCAGCATCAGCCTGCCCCAGCCTGAGCCTCAGCCTGCCTCTGCCTCAGCCTCAGCCTGCTTCAGCCTCAACCTCAATATGCCTTCAGCCTCGGCCTCAGCCTCAGCCTGCCTCAGCCTGAGCCTGCATCAGCCTCAGCCTCAGCCTCAGCCTGCCTCAGCCTCAGCCTGCCTCAGCCTCAGCCTCAGCCTCAGCCTGCCTCAGCCTCAGCCTCAGCCTGCTTCAGCCTCAGCCTCAGTCTGCCTTCAGCCTCGACCTCAGCCTCAGCCTGCCTCAGCCTCAGCCTGCATCAGCCTCAGCCTCAGCCTCAGCCTGCCTCAGCATCAGCCTGCCTCAGCCTCAGCCTCAGCCTGCCTCAGCCTCAGCCTCAGCCTGCTTCAGCCTCAGCCTCAGTCTGCCTTCAGCCTCGGCCTCAGCCTCAGCCTCAGTCAGCCTCAGCCCTGCCTCAGCCTCAGCCAGCCTCAGCCTCAGCCTCAGCCTCAGCCTGCCTCAGCCTCAGCCTCAGCCTCAGCCTCAGCCTGCCTCAGCCTCAGCCTCAGCCTGCTTCAGCCTCAGCCTCAGTCTGCCTTCAGCCTCGGCCTCAGCCTCAGCCTGCCTCAGCCTCAGCCTGCATCAGCCTCAGCCTCAGCCTCAGCCTGCCTCAGCATCAGCCTGCCTCAGCCTCAGCCTGCCTCTGCCTCAGCCTCAGCCTGCTTCAGCCTCAGCCTCAGTCTGCCTTCAGCCTCGGCCTCAGCCTCAGCCTGCCTCAGCCTCAGCCTGCATCAGCCTCAGCCTCAGCCTCAGCCTGCCTCAGCCTCAGCCTGCCTCAGCCTCAGCCTCAGCCTGCCTCAGCCTCAGCCTCAGCCTGCTTCAGCCTCAGCCTCAGCCTTCAGCCTCAGCCTCAGCCTCAGCCTGCATCAGCCTCAGCCTCAGCCTCAGCCTCAGCCTGCCTCAGCCTCAGCCTCAGCCTGCCTGCCTCAGCCTCAGCCTCAGCCTCAGCCTCAGCCTCCTCAGCCTCAGCCTCAGCCTCAGCCTCAGCCTCAGCCTCAGCCTCAGCCTCAGCCTCAGCCTCAGCCTCAGCCTCAGCCTCAGCCTCAGCCTCAGCCTCAGCCTCAGCTGCGGCCTCAGCCTCAGCCTCAGCCTCAGCCTCAGCCTGCATCAGCCTCAGCCTCAGCCTGCCTCTGCGCTCCCGCATACTCCTGCGGCCTCAGCCTGCCTCAGCCTCAGCCTGCATCAGCCTCAGCCTCAGCCTCAGCCTCAGCCTGCCTCAGCCTCAGCCGCACCTCCGATGGCGCCGAGGTGGCTCCCGTGCCTACCTGCACCCACGGAACTCACCTCCGATGGCGCTGAGGTGGCTCCCGTACGTACCTGCGCGCACGGAACGCTTCTCCGATGGCGCCGAGGTGGCTCCCGTGCGTGCCTGCACGCACGGAACGCACCTCCGATGGTGCCGAGGTGGCTCCCGTGCGTACCTGCACGCACGGAACGCACCTCCGATGGCGCCGAGGTGGCTCCCGTGCGTGCCTGCACGCACGGAACACACCTCCGATGGCGCCGAGGTGGCTCCCATGCATACCTGCACGCACGGAATGAGCTCCGCCGGATTCTCCCTGTTTCTGCCGGCGTCCGCCCGGACCCCCCTGGAGTGTCATGATGCTCTCTTTTGACCCTACTAGAAACCTATCAGCACAAGCTGTTAGGTAAAAAGTTTCACGGATTCAGGCGAGTCGTTTTCAAAATGTGGCTCTCGCCTTAGCGCAGCGCACATCCATGTTAAGAATTTGCAAGAGCTTCACGGATTGAGGGCGGTTCCTTTTCAAAATGTGGTTCTCGCTTTAGCGCGGCGCACATTTGTTTTTTTATGTGCAAGAGTTTCACGGATTCCCATCATCACCCTTCCAGAAATGGCGTTTTCGAAGGATTCAGGATTACGCGGGCGCAAAAATTACGTTGATTCTTTGTGTTGAATTCCTAGGAACGGCGTTCTGGCACGATTCCGGATCGTCAAGACGCAACAGTCAGGGTGTTCCGTGGCGTTGGGATCCCGAGAACAATTTTTTGGCATGCTTCAGGGTCTTCAAACGGGTGTCTTCCAACGAGGCAGTTCCATCAATGGAAATGAACCGATGTAAGGGCCTATGAAGAGGGAGCTTGGAGGGAGGTTTTATTCCAACATCGTTGATGACTCTTGGGTTTACACTGGTCCTCCTCTTCTTCCTCCTCCTCCTCTTCCCCCTTCTCCTCCTCCTCCTTTTCCTTCCTCCTTCTCCTCCTCCTCCTCCTCCTCCTCCTCGATCCAAGGTTCTCCTCCTCCTTCTCCTCCTCGCCCCCCCAACCCCGAGCCCGTTGCATGCCACAGAGGACGACGGCACGGGCCCCGACGGCGAGGCAACCGCCTCGCAAGCGACGCGGCTGTCGCCGCCGCCGCCGCGCTCCCGCCCTCCGGCTCTAGCGTCGGGAATCCGTCCTCTTCGTCCTTTTCCTCCTCCCCCTCGTCCTCTTCGTCCTCCTCATCCTCCTCCTCGTCCCCTTCCTCCTCCTCCTTCCCCTCGGCTTTCCCCTCCTCCTCAGTATTCTCTCCCTCCTCCTCCTCTTTCCCGTCGTCCTCCTCCTCCTCCTCCTCCTCCTCCTCCTCCTCCTCCTCCTCCTCCCTCTCCTTCGTCATCCTCCTTGTTCTCCTCCCGTCCACATCCCACTTATCATCGCGCGCTCGGGCGAGGCGAAGTTACGTGTGCGCGCGAAGGGAATGATCCCACCGTCGCTAGGACGATTCGGATGCAGTTGACCGCCCCTCCGTCCCTGGTGGACGCGCGGTGGCCCGGGGTGTCCCGCCTTGGTGTCCCGTTGGTGTCCCGTTAGTGCCGCGTCGGTGTTCCGTCGGCGGTGGGCGGGCGGTGGCCAGGGGTGTCCCGCCTTGGCATCGATAGTGAAGTCGATAGTGAGATCGATAATGAGATCGCTTGAATGGCATGGACAGTGAGATCACCAGTGATATCGATAGTGAGGTTGATTGTGTCATTGGTTGTGAGAACGATCGTGCGATCGATAGAGGAATCGATCGTGAGATCGATAGTGAGATCGAAAGCGCGAGATCTACAGTGAGGTCGATCGTGAGATCGATAGTGAGATCTACAGTGAGATCGATCGAATGTGATCGATCCTGCGAGGTCGGTCGTGGGATCGATCGATTGAGACCGAAAGCGGGGACGATGGTGACATTATATCGCAGCGCAACATCATTATCACGCGTCGTCGCTAACCCGAGGGCGCGTCACCAGCATCGTCCACACAAATCACACCCATCGCATTTGCCAGCACTTGGTTCTGCCCCCCCCACCCCCCAACTTCCTTATCACCCGAAGGGTGGTCGTACAGGTACAGAACTCGTCCCTGTCGCACCCCGATTCGTGTCAGTAGGGCGGGCTGGGCGTTTCGATTGAGATTCCCCACCGCTTGCAATCCTGAAGGTGGCGATTTGCAACAGTTGCGAGGATGGAGAGGAGGATGGTCTTCGTTTTTTTTAATGTGGCGTTCGCCCTAGCGCCGCACACACTCTTCTAAAAAGTTCGCAGCCGCTTCAAGGATGGAGGGCGGTTCCTTTTTCACAATGTGGTGATCGCCTTAGTGCCACGCCATTCGCGCTAAAACAGTGCAGCACGTTTACGGGTGGAGGAGCACGTTTATACATATACATATACATGTACATATACATAAACATATACATATACATATATAATCGTGAAATTACCACTGCAGCGCCGCGCGCAATCGTTTTAACAATTTGCAGCCGCTTCAAGGACGGAGGGCGGCTTGTTTTCAAAACGCGGCTCTCGCCTGAGCGCCGCGCACACTCGTTCAAAAAGCTTGCAACGGTTTCAATCATGGACGGCGGCTCCTTATCAAATGTGGGCTCTCACTTGAGCGCCGCGCATATTCGTCAAAACTTGGAACAACTACGGGGATCATGGGGCGGCTGCTTTTCAAAAGTGGCCTTTCGCTGCGTATTGTTACACTTTAAAAGGCCAGGGGCTTGATCAGATGCAGCAGGTGCACGGATAAAGGGCGGCTCCGTTTCAACATTGGGCGTTCGGTTGAGGCACCTTGAAAACTCACAGGTCAGAAACTTGAACAAGTCGTACGAATGCACGGATGGATGACGGCTCCTTTTCAAAATGGGGTTGTTGTTTGAGATTTTGTCGGCGCTCGCAACCAGAAGTTAAGAAGTGTGCAATAGTTCACAGATGGGCGGTCTTTCAAAACGTTAATGTCGTGAGACATCCCGCTGAATTGTATGACCATACTTTCGCGCGTGCCTTACTACTCGCTGGAAGGATACAAAACAGTTGGTTCCTTTTTCAAAACGGGGCCGTCGCCTGGTGCCCCTTAAAGTGGACAAGAAGGCTTTTACGTAGGGACGCATGGGAATGGAACTTGGGACGGCAGGGTGTATTGCATCATCGTTGGCGCATCTTGGGCTTACTCTGGTTAACTTTTTCCCCCTCCTCCTCCTCGACCCCCCTTCTGTACATATTCGGTCGGGCCTTTTTTCCTGCGGTCCACTGCTCGATCATGGCGAGGGCCACCCCCTTGCGAAGGTCGTGCGCTGGCCTCTCTTCGGATGGGTTGGTGCGCCTGTGGCTATGTCTGCTCCTCGCCCCCCTTCTCCTCCTCATCCTCCCTCTCCTCATCCTCCTCCTCCAGCATATTGCCAACTTTGGTGGGTAGAGGCTGCCAGGACCCAACCCCTCGCCTTGCTCCCTCGCCTCCTCCTCCCCCTCCTCCTTTGTCCCCGCGTGCTGCGGGATTGCTGGGAATCTTGTGTCGCTCAGCTGACGTGCCTCGGCCGCAGCCCCACACTCCCAGAGCGGAGGTAAAGGAGTGTTGGAGGCAGTGTCCCAAGTCCCCGAATATGTCCCCCTTGGCCCCTCCACGAGGGACGAGGGCCGAAGGATGGGAGCTCTGTAGAGAGAACTGATTGTATCATGTTTCGATTGTTTTGGGATGGTAGCGGTATCGTGCCTGGCGGGACGGGTGGTGTTTCATTCCTCTGGTGGTGTTTGGCCATATGTTTCCGAGCCGGTTCGCCTATACATTCCCTTTCCCCATGTAGTCCTAATCCCATGCGTAGAAGTGATCACTCCTCCTCCTCCTCCTCCTCCACCTCCCCCTTCTCCTCCTCCACCTCCTCCTTCTCCTCCCCCTCCTCCCCCTCCTCCCCCTCCTCCTCCTCCCCCTCCTCCCCCTCCTCCAACTCTTCCTCCACGTCACCCCTGGTACGAAGGTAACCGCGCTTCGCGCGTGGCGTCTGGGGCCGCTTGGCTATTCTTCTCCAGGTGTGCAGAGCGAGGGCGCGGCTACCTTCGCGCCCATTCTGGTTGTTCGACTTGGTTCGCCTATAAGGTCAGCAGTACGGATTGAAACGCATGGGGTTGTCAGCAAGTTGGTTGACATATGTACGCCAGCGAGTTGGAAGTCGCAGCAGCATAAGACGAAACCATCCGTCCACAGCCAGTTGCGAGTGCCCCGCGCGCCCCCCTCGCTGCCAGGCCAAAGTAGAGGCGGCCATCGCCAAAGAGGAGGCGGAGGAGGGCAAGGTCATCGCCGAGGAGGAGGCGGAGGCGCCAGCATCGGGGGAGGCGCCCGGCGCTGGCGCCGAGGCAGAGGCCCCTCCGCCTGGGGGAGGGGGGAGGGGTTCGTTCTTCCCGAGAGGTCGCCGTCGCCGCCGATGGGGGAAGAGGAGGAGGAGGAGGAAGAGGAGGAGGAGGAGGAGGGAGGACGGAGGAGGAGGAGGAGGAGGAACAGTGTAAACCCAAGATTCATCAACAATGTTGCAATACACCCTCCTTCGAAGTTCCCTCGTCATAGGCCCCCACAAGGAGTCATCACTCTCATTGAGGGAACTACCCGGTTGGAAGACAACCGTTTGAAAATTTCAAACCGTGCCCAAACACCATTCTACGGATTTCAACGCCGCGAGTCAACATTGTTGCTGCGTCTTGACAATCCTGAATCGTACCAGCACGCCACTTCTGGATTTCAACATCGCGAATCAACGTGACTGTTGCACCCGAACAGTCGCAAATCGTGCCACAAAGCACCGCTTCTGGGACGCCAGCCGTAAGAACCCTTGAAACTGCTGTAGTTTCTTAAGACGAGTGCGCGCGGCGCTAAGTCCAGAGCCACAGTTTGAAAAGCAGCCGCTTTCCATCCGCTATCTCTTGCAATTGTTCAAAACGAATGCGCGCGGCACTGGGGCGAGAACCACGTTTTGGAAACCGCCCGCCCTCGATCCGTGAAAACCCTTACAAACTTCGAAGACGAATGCACTCGGCGCCAAGAAGTGAGTCACATTAAAAACGGCCCGTCCGTGAAGACCCGTGGACATGTTTAAAGTGAATGCGCACAACACTAAGGCGAGAACCACAGTTTGAACGTGAGCCGCCCTCCATATGCGAAACGGCTGACAACTTCGAAGACAAGTGTGCGCGGCGCTAAGGCGAGAGCCACGTCTTGAAAATGGCTCGCCCTCCATCCTCCATCCGTGAAGCTCTCGCAAACTAGAAGGGGCGAATGCGCTCGGTGGTAAGGCAAGAGCCACATTAACAACACCGCCCGCCCTCCATCCGTGAAGCTGTTGAAAGAGTTAATATTCAGGTTCATAAGTGGTGCGATAGTCTCAGGCGAAGCGTCTGGCCCGCCCGATCGAAACGTCCAGGGGCGCGACAAAGAGGAGTTATGTATAACGAAGAAATGGAGGAGGAGGAGGAGGCCCGAGGTTGAGGCGGCAGCTGTTTCGGAGCCATCCAGTCGTCAAGGGCTGGCGGACACCCTCTGCTTCTCTTTCTGGCTCCCTCCCCATGCCCCCTTGCGATGCGCGCAATGGCAGAGATCGCTGTCGCTCGCAAGAACCTCAGGCCACCCCTCTGGCAAGGGGAAAGGCGGTGCAGGACGCAGCCAGGACCCCGACGCCAACCTCGCGGAGGACTTCGAGTTTTTCCCCACCTTCGCCACGCAGGATCGGTTTCCTGCTCCTACGCATCCTGCTGCAGACCTTGATATTCGTCAGTATGTCGCGCAGCAAAACACCGAGATTATGGCCGCCATGCCGACCATGCAGCAGTCTATGCTCAAGCTCCAGCAGTCGGTCAGCGCCCAGTGCAGCGACCTCGGCCAGCAGGTCGAACAACGCTTCGCCAGGGTCGAGGCATCTCAGCAGAACCACTCGCAACGGATGGACATCATGGCCAAGGAGATCCGCGAGCTCAGGGAGGCCCTCAATATTGTGCAGAATTCAGAACCACAGGCCTTCCATCACGTCCAACAATTTCCAGCGGAAGACCGACCCGACCATCCTGGTCATCAGGGCCAACCAGCCGGTCACCACAGAGTCCGCGCATACCGCCGTCACCCCATGCCTCTCCGACGCCAACTTCGAGGAGAGCGCCTGGGGGGTCGAGAGTGACGCAGCGGCGAAGCGCTTCATCATCCGCTTCAGAGGTGCCGCTGGATGGGCATCGCGATTGTTTTCTAAAGCCTTGGGATGTATCCGCCTTCCAGAAGGCGAATTTCGGCG
The DNA here is from genome assembly GCA_963575745.1 of Prorocentrum cordatum. Classification (NCBI taxonomy): domain Eukaryota; class Dinophyceae; order Prorocentrales; family Prorocentraceae; genus Prorocentrum; species Prorocentrum cordatum. Next base: position 64,262 of record CAUYUJ010021536.1, on the reverse strand, counting down.
TCTCCAGGCCCGCGTTGCGGGGGGTTCTCACCGACATGCACGTATCAGAGGACAAGAATATGTTCCAGATCCGCGGCGAGTTTGCCGCCGAACATGCGCGCAAGGCGCTCTCCTCTGTCGCCCCGAATGTCAAAGTGTTTGCAGATCTTCGGGTGTCACCCGTGCCGTTTTGCAACCGCTTCTTCGCATCGCGCCGCGCCAGCCCGACGCGCCTTGTATCGAATGGGAGGAAACCAACCTGCAGGCTGTCGGCATCCGCCGCGCCGAGGTCGAGGAGCGCGCGGTCGCCTCTGCGCCCCTCTCGAGCCCCGCGTCTTCTTCTCCAGCCCAGTGGCGCATGCAACGGTTGGTTTACTTTGACGGGTGGACGCGCCTTCTCTGAGCTCGGGCTGGCCACCTGGAATGCGACAGTTTTTTCATCATGATCCAATCGTGCGACCCACGAAACAACGTTACCTCCAGGATATGCCCCATGGGTTTCGGGTCCTTGCGGTTCAAAAGAGAGCCGCGGTAGCGAGTTTGACGTTTCGGACTTCCGTCACATGTCGTCCTCGGGGTTCCAAGGTGAATGCAGATTTTTCTCGAAACTTAACAGAGGCGGGGTCATCGCGTTCGAGGAGGGGAAGGAGGAGGAGGAGGAGGAGGAGGAGGAGGAGGAGGAGGAGGAGGAGGGGCGACTAGAGTCAATCTAGGATGCGTGAGCGATGCCGCAGTACACCCCTCCCGCGCCCGTGCCTCCCCCCCTCGCAGGTCCGCGCAAGCCTCCCTGCTCACTCCAAGGAGCAATGTTTGAAAGACGAGGGCCCCATGGGCCTGCCACGCACGGGATAGTTTCGCTGTGAAAGAGGAATTGCGCTGCATCCTTCCAGCGAGTTGTGAAGCGTGCGAAGAGTTGGGATCAGAAATCCGACGAAGTGTCCAGCGAGAGCCCCATTCTGAGAACGAGCCGGCACCCCATCCCTGCGGCTGTTATTGTTGTCAGTCCTCTGACCGATAGGCTTGAAGAAGTCTCAAACGATAACCCCATTTTGAAAAGACTCCCTCCTCCTTCATGGTAACAGTTTCAGTGTTTAACACGTTTGTGCGCGGTGGCAACGCGATAGCACGATGCTGAAAACCAACCGACCTCCATCGTTGCAGCCGTTGCGACCTTTCAGGGTGAATGTGTGCGGCGCCAGGGCGCGAGCCCCATTTCAAGGTAATATCCCTTTTTCCAAACGCGCCGCCCACCACCCGCTTTATTATTGGATTTGTGAAAGGCGGGTGTGCGCGGCGCCACGGGCGGAAGCCCCATTTTGAAAAAATGCCGATCACCAGATACAATACAGCCAGGACTCGCATCGGCCAGGTGTGCGAGCGGGCTTCTGACAATGATCGGCTCGCCGGCGCTCGCGCTGCCGTCGAAGCTGAGACTCCCAAGCAGGCCGACCTCTGGGCCACCCTCTAAACACTCTTCGCTGCGTTCGCTTCTGCGTTCAGCAGCGGGTCGAGCCCGCCTCCAGGCCTCAGCACCCGTGCCTGGCATGCAGGTCTGGTCGCTCCACGCCCCTGCGAGGGGTGCCTCGTGGGGTGGTGCACCCCGGTCGCTGCGGCATCCCGCCAAGGTGCCTCATGCCATCGGCCCCTGTCTGCATGTGTTGCTAAGTGCACCTGCCAGGCTCGGCCGCCGGGGCCCACTTCTGCAAAGGCGTCGTGCTCCCTGCGCTCCGGGTGTATCTCGTTTCCCTCGCCCCAATGCGCTGCTGGATCGGCCTCAAGCGCG
>CAUYUJ010021536.1:32500-60000 GCA_963575745.1 Prorocentrum cordatum | reverse complement strand
TCCTCCTTCTTCTCCTCACACTCCTTTTCCCATCCCTCGAGTTTCGCCTCCTTCCTTGCTTATGGTCATCCCACTCGCCTTCTTGTGCTCCTCAACCGCCTGGTCCTCCTCCGCCCCGCTTTGCTTTTCCCTTCTCCTTATACTGCAACTACCACCTTCTCTCCCTCCCCCTTCTCCGCCGCCTCCTCCCCTTTCTTTTTCCTCTCCTCTGCCTCCTCTCAATCCTCCTGCTCGTCCCCCTCCTGCTCTCCCATCCCTTTACCTTAAATTTGAACAACTCCTCCCTTCCGTACCCCGAGACGTGTCGGTAGGGCGGGCCGGGCGTTTCGCATGATACTCTCTCACCATGTTTGATCTTTAAACTGAAATGTGCAACAGCTTCACGGAAGGAAGGCGGGCCGTTTTCAAGATGAGGCTCTCGCTGTAGCGCCGCGCACACTCGTCTAAAAATGTTGCTGGAGCTTCACGGATGGAGGGCGGCACCATTCCAAAATGTGGTTCTCGCCTCAGCGCCGCGCACAATCGTCTTCAATAAACAGATGCAAGAGCTCCACGGTTGGAGGATGGTACATGCTCAAAGTGTGGTTCTCGCAATGGCGCCGCGCGCATTCGCTTCAAACATTTGTAAGGGCTTCATGGATGGAGGGCGGCAGTTTTTCAAAATGTGGGTCTCGCCTCAGCGCCGCGCACACGTTTTGATAGTTTACGACAGTTTCAAATCGTATTATGGTTCACGTCCCAGAGACAATGTTTTGGCCAGATGTATCGTCGTCAGGGCGCAACAGTAGCGTTGATTCGCGGTATTGAAGTCCCCGGAGCGATGTTCCGGCACGATTCAGGATCGCCAGGACGCAACAGTAGTGTTGATTCGCGGCGTTGAAGTCCCAGGAAATGTGTTTTGGCACGGTTAAGGATGTTCGGAAAGTTGTCTTCCAACGGGGCATATCCTTCAGTGGGAATGAGCTTTTGTCGGAACCTATGAAGAGGGAACTTGAAGGGCGAGATTATTGCAACATCGTTGATGGTTCTTGGAGTTAATATGCTCCTCTCAGCATCCTCTCTTTTGCCGCTGCCGCCGCCGTACAGTACTTGTAGTATGCATTTGTAGACTTCATTGCCGAAGCCATCGCCGATCTATCGATGATGCATGCATCAGTACTGTCCGCAGCTTTCTTTGTGAGCCAAGTGGAGAAAAGGTCTCCGCGCGCGCGCCTCCCCTCGCCCTTCGGCCGGCCAGCCCGGCGCGCACGCACGCATTTACATTTTGCTTAACGGACTTCATTGCTACCAAAGCCATGGCTCTCCCCAGTAGTTCTCTCCCCGAGCTCCCCCGGAATAGATCTACGACCACACATGGTGAAACACCAAGTTCGACTATTGAAGATCATGAGACCCATGTTCCTTTTACATTCAACCACGATTCCCAGAGGAACGACTGGTTATACGCCGAAACCAACGACCAAGTCTTTTTGGGTTCCATGAGCCACGCTCAGGAAGTAGATTTGTTCGACACATCACAATCAGAACATCATGTTGAGCAATTTCGGAAAGGACGCGGCGTGAAGGGCCGCCCTTCTCCTCTCAACCTCTCGAACGCTCCTCAGATTGATCTGTCTCTCGACGATTCCCCAGAGAATAAGAAGTTGGAGGAGAGGGATCAGACACCCGGAAGGCAGACCGGCCAAACCGGCGCTGCGAGACGGAGGCCATTGTCGAGTTGGTCTTCTTCACATTTAGTGACGGATAGCCCGCGAATTTTGAGGGACAAGGCTCCTACGATTGATTTGTCTCACAACGATACCCCAGGACGTTCGTTACTGGAGGATCGGGCCCAGACCCCCGTGAGACAGACTGGCAAAGCCGGCGCTGTCAGGCGCAGAGCCGTTGCATCCTGGTGTAGCCCCACGCAGCCCGGCCAGTGGAGCCCCAGGGTCGCTGGCCCAGCCAGTGGAGCCCACGACGAGGACGAGCAACCCGGAGAGACCCCCATCGTCCCAGACGATCGGGACGAACCCCGGGGCGTTTAGGTCGTTCCAATTGCTTTGGACGGGCAAGACGGTCACGACAGCGACGGGCAATTAGGAGACGAAGAAGACGTGAACTCAGCTGATTTTCGCACGTGTCCAGGTCGGGTTGACCCAAGGCTCCCACTCCAGGACCCTATCGGTTGCCCCGTCCCAAACGGTGAGCGATCCGAGGCAGAAACAGTCGATTATCAAGAACACGCTGACCTGGGAGATGCCCTATTGGAACCAGGAGGTGGACAGCCGCCCTCCTCAGATCATGTTACCCTCTCGTGGCAAGGACTGACGGCCCCCGACCCAGTCGGCGCGGTCGGAGGTGCCTCAGAGCCCTCGGGCGCGAATCCGGGGCAAGCTGAGATCCCGCCTGAGGTTAGCCCACCACTTCTTCCGACAGACGGGACCCCGACCAAGTCGGAGGAGCCCTCGTCTAGGTCTCTTCCGCCGTCTAGGCATGTTAAAGAAGCCTTAGGCCGCACGTCGGTTCCGCAGACTAACAAACGCGAGAGTGAGGGCGACGACTTGAAGCACAGTCCTCTTGAAGAGGGATTCTTCAGGCGTGTCATCGGTTCAACCGACTGGCAGCCTACGATCCCTGAGGCAGCGGAAGCGGACGAGGCCGAAGACCCCATAGCATCATTTCGCCAGTTGGTTCAGCGTGATGAACAAGACGAGCCAGCGGCTAAGCCGTCTGAGCCACCTCAGTCGCCAAGTACTGCTCACTTGAGGCCTAGAGAGGCGCGATCTCCAGCCTCGAATCGAGCCAGGCCTCGGATCCATAGGTGTGGAGCTCGATCAGGTTCGGGGTCGTCGCGAAGTATCAGCACGATTTCCATGCGTGATGCTTGTTGGGATCCGGGCCCAATGTGCCCGCATCGAGCTGAAAACAGATGCCGGGGAAGGCCCACAAAATAGGGGGGCCCTGCAAGCGCCCCGTCTGCGGGCAATGCTCGGAGGTTTGTCCCAAATGCAGCGTCAGTTGGCTTTGTCGTGACTGCATCAGCATGGATGAACATAACTGCCAGTACCTTTTGATCCAGGCCAAGCAAGAGCAAACCAAAGCTGAGAAGGCCCAGAGAGATGAGCAGGCCAGGATCGATCGAGCTCGGATGGAAGCATTTGTTGAAGAAGCCCGGAAGAAGCTCTCCGAGTCAGACGCCCAGAAACTTGCTATCGCCCTTCGGTCCAGGGCCGAGGCCGAGAAGATCGCGATTGCCCAGGCCGCCCAGCAGCGTGACCAGCAACTCGAGGCTCAGTTCTCCGAGAAGGCCGCAGCTGCCAAGCAGCTTGCGGTGCAGGCGGAGGTTAAAACAGCGGAGATAGCGCAAGAGCCCGAGCAGCGACCCGCGCTCCAGGCTGCGGGCCCACCGGCTCAGCCGGCAGGGATGCAGGGGCAGCAGTCACCAGTGGCCAAGCCGCCAGGTGCCAATAACCAGGCCTGGTCTAGTTTGGCCCCTCCCAAGGGGGGGCCGCCCTTGCCCCCGCCTCTCGAGGCACCGGCGCCGGCCAAGCCGGCAGCTCTCAGCCCATTCGAGGGGGCCGTGCCGAGAGCTGCTACATTTGCACTAAACCAAAGATTGGATTCGCGTAACTTGTAGTTCTCCCAGTTGCAAAGAGCATTTCGACATGGGCGCGAAGCGATGCACTGCTTGTGCTCAAAATATGAATTTGCCAGGGGCTGAGGCAGCTCGGGATGAACAATGGAAGCGCGACAGCAGAGATCCCCATCTCTTGGCCCAGCAACAGAAGCTTCTCGACGAAATTCATTCCGAGAGAGCTGCCATGATAGGGTTGGTAGAGCAGGCCAAAGACCAGCTCCGTCGAAGCTCTGAGACATCAGCAGCCGACATCCATGCTAAGGAGGAGGCCTCGGCTGCAATAGCCGCTGACAAAGCTGCATCTGACAGAGAGGCGCTGGCCCTAAAAGCGGTCATCGCTGAGCCCCTCAAGCAAGTGGACCTTTACATGCAGTCTCTGTCTCAATCAGTCACTTCTAAGCCGCCATTGAATCCCCATTTCACCGTGACAGGACCCGCGTTGAAGAAACCGTACCAGCCGGGTGCGTCAGGCAACAACGCACCTTTCAACGCCGAGCTTTATGGCGTGGCTGACGACTTGAACCTTGCCCATTTTCGCCATTTCACCCAAGACCCGCCGCGGGGGACATCAGCGGCCCAGCCGTCAGGCGTTGGTGGAGGCGGGGCGCCAGCGGCCAGGCCGTCGGGCGACGCAGGAGGCCCAGGCCGACCTGGGCCCCCGCGCGGCGGAGACGGATCGGGCGGGCCTGACGGCCCAATAGAACCTTACAGCGCTGATCCGTTGGACCAGTGGCGACAGGTTGGCAACGACGCAGAGATCGATTCGATGGACATCCCAGATGTTACAAACATCCGAGAGTGGCAGATGCATACCATCCGTGCTGTGGCTGGATCGCCCCCTGAGATTCAGGAGGCGCAGCTTTGGATTATGGAAGCTATGGGCCCCGCCGTGCCCAAAGAACACCTTCGAAACCCGGGCCGCTTTCCGTGCCTTGATCTCATGATTGCCACCAACTTGATTGAGAAGTTTACGAAACTACGTAGAAATCGCAACCTTTCCGCTCATCACAATCATTTCCTCCGCCAAATTCAGCGCGTGGAGTTCGCTGCCCAGAATGCAAAGAGACTTCTGACAGGGCGCGAAATGGTAGGGGCCATATGCTATTGGTGCTCAGTTAGGTCGGAGCTGGGTCAGCATCGCATTTCACGTGATATCTTCAGGGTCGTTATAGATCCCAATCGCCCAGATGCTGATCTGTGCCATATTTACAATGAGTGGGCGGATGTGCACCAGCAACTCTATGGCGCACGACCCCCTTCCGACGAGATGCGAGCTTCGATCCACGCCCACTTCCTCGAGCAGTGCAGGAAACCAGAGAAATTGAACATGGCTTGCCAGTTTTACGAGATGTCCTCAGACAAGCCCGGCACGGGCATGCGTACATACGAGTGGTTCATAGCTCATATTGAGATGCTTATGTTGCGAGAAAAGGAAGATTATAACATCGACAAGCACGAATCGACCCTCAATCAGCGAGGCCGGGGTTGGGGCGCATTGCCTACCGGCCCAGCCGGCGGAGGCGGAAGCAGGCAGACCGCTGCCCCGGCTCAGCCGACGGCAGGAGACGGACGTTTTGCCCAAGAGGACACAGACGACGAACTGGTTGCCCCAGATGACCCGGCGGGCGATCAGATCGACGCCGCGTACCCAGAGGACGCAGACCCAGACATCCGACGACCTTGATTAAATTGAGGTCGTCGGGAAGACCTCAATTTTTGATTGGGGTCGGGCACAAAAATTGGGGCCATCTGAAAGAATTGGAGTCATTTCAACATAGAGGGTTGCTATTTCAACATAGGGTTGCTACTCGAACATAAGATGTTTGTTGTTGTTGTTGTTGGTGTTGTTGTTTTTGTTGTTGTTGTTGTTTTTTTGTTGTTGTTTGTTGCTGTTTGTTGGCTGTTGGTTGTTGGTTGTTGTTTGTGTTGTTGTGTTTTGTTGTGTTTTTTGTTGTTGACATTGTTGTTGTTTGTTGTTGTTTTTTGTTTTCAGTGCCTGCAAGGAACAGCCAGTCCAGAGCGCAGCGGTCCGCTGTCAATGCACCTCTCAGGCGCACGGCTCTCTCTCCCGAGGCCGCGTGCAGGGGGCGGAGTTCGGCCCCCGCTGGATGTTTTGTTGTTTTTTCCTTGTTTGATGATCGGGCGGGTGGGGAAGGCAAGGGAGGGCAGTGCCAGCGGCCGCCGCGGGCGCGGCGGCGTCGGCCTGGACGGCCGAGAAAAAATGCGTGCTTTGGTCGTCCTTTTTCCACCAGTCGTCGTCGTCCTTTTTGACGATCGATTGGTGGTCCTCCTCCTTTGGCGTTTTTTTCTGTACTGATCCTCTTCGTTTCTGGAAGGCTGCGGGTGGTGGGGCTGCCCGCGCACGCAAAATGGTCGTGCGCGACTCGGGCGTACATGAAAAAAACAAACAATGGCAACTCCCTGGCGCGCCTGAACTCTGAATTCTCGTGCGGCCCGCCGCGCGAGCCGCACGGCCTCCGCCCCAACGTCCCCTCCATGGGTTTCTCCCCCTTGTACCTCCAACCCCATATCCAAAGATGGCGTCCGCTGCGCGCGCGCTCGCGCTCGGCGTCCTGCCGCTGGCCGCGCGCGGGGCCCGCGGCAAGGACTGCAGGGCGATCCACGCCCGCCCTGCGTTCCCCCTTGTCCTCCCTGGGTCTCACCCCCTTTTTCCTCGTCAACAAATATTGTTTTTTTTTACCCGCGTTGGAAAAAAGGGACGCGGGTAAAAGATCACGGTGCGTATGTGTGTGTGTGTGTGCTGTGCGTTGTGTGTCTTTGTGTGCTATGTGTGTTGTGTGTGTGTTGTCTGTTGTGTGTGTTGTGTGTGTTGTGTGTGTTGTGTGTGTTGTGTGTGTGTGTGCGTGTGTGCGTGTGTTTGTTGTGTGTCTTGCATGTGTAGTGCGAGGGAGGGGGGTCCCACTTACCCGCCCCTGCCCCCCTCCGTCATCAATGCACCTCTGACGCGCACGGCTCTCTCTTAAAGCAAAAGCAAACAGGCGAGCACCTCACGGGGGCGGAAGGTGCGGTCGCCGCGGCGGGACATTGCTCCAGACCTCGGCCTCTTGGCCCCTGGTCTAGGCGAGTGCCTCCTCCTCCTCCTCCTCCTCTTTTTCCTCTTCCTTTTTCCTCGCTCCTCATCGATCGAAGCGAACAGAAAGTGCCCCTGGCGGGCGAGCGGCCCCTCGGCGGGAATGCCGCTTAAATTGCCCTCCTCCTCCTCCTCCTCCTCCTCCTCCTCCTCCTCCTCCTCCTCCTCCTCCTCCCTGGGCCTGAACAGATCACGCCCCTCCTAGGCGAATGCACCTCTGACGCGCACGGCTTCTCTCCCTCGGAACAAAAAAAACGGGAACATGACAGGAACATGCAAAACTGAGGAGCGGTTGGCGCGGCGGCCTGCGCTCCTGGGCGGCCCGGAACCTCGCCAACCGCCGCCTCGTCCTCCTGTTCTTCGCGTGGGGGAGGGGGGCCCATGCCGCCCCCCCCCCGATGTGGAAAAACAGTCGGCCGTAGCATGTGGACCCTGCATGTGTGGTTTGTCCTCCTCCCTTTTTCCTGCTCTTCTCCCTCCCCCGATGGTGATGATAATGATGATTGCATGCAATCCCTTATGGGTCAGGGATGACTTTCTGGAGCAGCGTGATGTAAAAAGTGGGTCCAGCATGGCAGCTCTTAGCTGCAGTCCCCATGACCCTATTCTCTTGCTCGTCTCTGTACGTCCAGTACCATCTAGGGTTGCCGTGCCTACCTGCACGGCGGACTAGGCACCAACAAGCGTGGTGTTTGTAAACTTCGTGTCCTCCCCACAATTTCCAAAAATGTAAAAATTTCACCATGGAAGACTGCATTGTGGTTAAACCTACAGCGCTCATGCGCCGTGGTTCACGTTTCATGATGACATGAACTTTGTTGAGTTCCTGAGTAGCCAAATACAAGAAATGCCCACCTTCGCCGAGAAACTGCAAATTCTCGCGGCAGAGGTCGACGAGCAAAGGCAACAGATTCCGAGCTTCTGCTGCCTTTGCTTTTAAACGTGGACCGTCATTCGCTGTAGGCGACAGCATCTTCCAAGTCACCTTGTTAACGCAAGAGTACTTACCACGAGCAAGCGCTCTCGTTCTATAGTATGCTTTCAAACGCCGATTGAGATGGATCAAATTCGTAATCCTGCGGGCTGCCACGGTTGAGTACAGGGGCCACCAAACACCTGACCCTTGTTTTCGCGCGCCGACGTCGTTTCACAATCATGTTCGGTCCCCTGGGCCCCCCTGGGCCCTCCCCCCTGGGAAATGCCTTCAGGCGCCTGGCGTTTGGTGCCCCCTGGCTTTATTGCTGTGGGCGAAATTGCCTTCTATCAGATAATAAAAAACTGCGCCTGCGAGGAATTGCAAAACTCCTAAATCAATGACGTGCATTGAATCCACATGTACAGTCTCCATGGTGAGCCCTTTTATAGAAAAAAGAACACACATCATGTTCAGAGGGCCGACTTGTTTAGTATCCCAAAAAGACAGCATAAGGCCATCCTCAGGCACCTCGAGACCCCCCACTCCGTGAATATCCCGCACGTTCTCATCGGCAATGAGCTTGTGTCCAGCAAGGAGGCCGAGCTCGGGGAAATCCTCATTCAAACCCAGCCCTCCAAACTTTTCATCAAACGTCATCTTCGCTAGAAGACGCCGTAACTGTGCTTTTGAAGCCACCATTCTTTTAGTCAAACATTGCAGGACACCCCGTGTATAATCAGCAGCGTTTCTTTCCGCCCATTGACACGATCTGATCGAAGGCGCGAAATTGAACATATCATCCCTCTTAGCGTGGCAAAACATATTGGGTGTTCCCTCTTGCCCATGTCTTCAGCCCATGTCCGAGCGATGAAACTAGCTCCAATAAATCTGCGCGGAACTCGCAAACTGCACCGCATTTCCCACCAGCGAGATTAAAACCACGCTGCGCAGCACGTGTCTCATTCAAGAACGGGTCGCCGTTGTGATCGGCTTCTGGCCAGCGGCCAGTGGCCATCTGGTTGAAACTCCACGCCTGATGGGGGCCCAAGGTGTACATGCGCCATGTCAGGGGTTCCTCGTCGACCCTTCTCGGCGCCACCCCTCCCCCGTCGAGGAAGGGAGGGGGTGGCCGCGACGCCGAGGAGGATCCACTGGAGAGCCCCGCAGATTTGCGCGTACACATGTTGGGCCCTGGACCAAGACGCGCTGCACAGCTAGAATGCTGCAGGTGCCTTTGCAGGAGCACTGGCAAAGGTCAGATTTCTTCAAAGCACAAATCAATGTTCGCCGCCCAGTAATTGTATTCGACCAATACCAACAAATGAAACCATCTTTTTTTGAAAAGGGAACGCCGTCGGAGTAAAGGCCAACAGGGACACACAGGTCCCCTTTCTCCAGGCGGACGGGGTGGCCATCATAAGTTCCAGGGCGAAGTTCAGGAGCCAGACGTCCCACGTCGAATTGCAACGGGTCCTCATCATATTGGGCAGCAAAGGCCTCGTGAGGCAGATAGAACGGAAATCGTAGCATATATCTGGTTTCCGTGTTTTTTTGCCAAGCTGGAATATCAGCAACATAGAAGTCGTGTTCCGATGGGGCTCCAATGGCCTGCCGCGGGGAGCCAGAAACAATACGCCCCAACCTCAATTTCCCCCTCTTGATGCAAAGGGGTCTGGACCCAGACAATGACGAGAGGGTCTGGGTCTGGGCCCCTTCGCTTCAAGACGGCATGGTCGAGGGTGGTTTTTTGTGTCGAGCTCCCCGCCTGTCGTAAATGAGCAGCGTGGTGGGTTGATCCAGGGGGGCGGGCCAAGTCGCCCACTCCAACAGCTCCAGCCTTGACCGAATAGTGCGCCAGCAAACAGACGTCGGTAGCGGTCATTTTTCCACTCCTGTATCTCTCAAGCAGAAATTTCCGCAATCCGGAGCCATCTGGGCGATCTTGGTCGTCTGGCTGATCACGTGGGGGCGACGGGGCAGCAGCAGAGACGATGTGGGCGCCACCACCTCCAATCTCCGCGGCACCACGCGTAGCCAAAATAGCAGCTCCACGTCTGGATGGCATTTGGCACAAGCTGTAGTGATCCAAACCCCGATACTTACGAGAGCCTCCACGTCCTTCCCCCTGTTGCTCAGAAAGCGTGGGCTGGGAGAGGGAGGTGGTAGCCTTGGTGTTTATCGGGGCTTGGAGGTCAATGGCGCGAGCGGGCAGCACCTTCAAACAGCTCGAGCGGGCGTCGTCTACGGAGGTTCAAGCGTCGAAGCACGGTTACCATCGCGCTCCCGAAGCCTTTTGGAAAGCCGAGCTTCGCGCGTCGAAGCACGGTTACCTTTGCGCCCTGTAAGTCTTTTGCCAGTTTGGTCGTAACATCGCGTAGCATACAACGCATCATTACAATTTAATACACCATCGCGTATCATCGAACATACCGTTTGAAATCCACCACCATCATTTTCACAATCATCGTAAACGTTAGTATTGCAAGATCGACCAATAGATTACATAGAGCGTTTGGTTGATGGAAGGGTCAACATAAGAACAATTCACAGAACCCCACCAGCCAGCTGACAGGCGTTCACTGCTCAAGGTAACGCATGGGACCCGACTGATCGAAACCCTTCCTTCCAGTGCGGCACCTCCCTCAAGCTCGCATTTCCGTCCGAAATCGCGGTCGGCGCTCCTCGCACCGTCTGCGTCCCCGTCGTTGGCGACGGGCCCAAAGCGCGGCTGGGGGGGATGAGGAGGTGAGGAGGAGGAGGAGGAGGAGGAGGAGGAGGAGGAGGAGGAGCTAGTTAGTGCTCGAGGTGAGTGGAGGTGAGGAGGAACTAGCGCTAGCAGTCATCGCTAGCTGCACCCGTTGCCGCCTGGGCCCCTAGCCAGGCAACATTCTTGCAAAGTGTGCTGTCTACTCATCCTCCCGCTGCCCTGCCTCACCATCCTCTTTCTACCCACCCTCCCCTCTGCCCCCATTCCCCTCATCCTTCTCCTGCTTCTTCATTCCTCCTGTTCCTCCTCCCTCCACGGGGGGGGGCCCTCGCCCTCCGCCCTCACGCTGCGTTCTTCTTGATCGCCTTGTTAGCATTGCTCACGGACTCCTGGATCGGCATGATGTTCTGGTAGAGCGTCTGGGCCTCCCACTCCCCTGGAAATCTCATGCTGAGGTCACTCCTACCCTCGCAACCTGGGTTGACCTCAGCATGACATGAGCTGCACAATCGATGGACTTCGAATGGATTCAGGTGGAACTGGAATGAGAGGAGGGAGGGATCCCCTCCCGCCTCAACGTACATCGTCTTGCACGCATCCATGTCGTGGTCACCGTCGTTGCCCTGAGGGAGGGCGTGGAGGAGGTGGAGGATCGGTGCGTGGAGGAGGAAGTCACGAGCCTCAGGGATCCCCGCATTCTCGAAAGCCTCGTCCCACTTCAGACCCGCGATCTCCGTCTCCACACGATCCAGCCTCGCCAGCATCTCGTCCACATTCCACGTGCCCTGGAGCCAGGACGCATCTACATGCTACATCCTCCGTTCCTTTTCCCCTCATCCACCATCCACCGTAAACGTGTATCCTGCACGATGGAGATCAAGCTGATCTCAGCCTCCTTCAAGTTTTTGTTGCTCTCGTTCAGCTCCGTTGCCCATGGTGCGAGCCATGGCATCGATTTCACCTCCCCTTAAATTTTGATATCAGCGGCGAAACACATACCGACGCGTATATGGATATGTGAGCGCTATACATATATACATATACATATATAAAGATATATAAAAACATAGGTGTGTGTATGTACATCTATTACATATATATATATGTATGTATATACATATGTGTATGCCTGTGCCCGTGTGCAGATCCACTAGGTATGTAGATATACACGTAGGTAGGTAACCATCCACCCCGAACTGAAGCAACACATCGACTGCCCTCCCGCAGCCCACCGTCCAGCCAGAGAGAACTGCCTTGAGGGTCGCCACGTCGCCGAGCAACTTCTGAGCCTCATCGTGTACATGGCCCCTCGAACTCCCCGAGCCCGCCAAACTAGCGGCAGGACCATCAACGGTCTGGCGTTCATCCTCCGACTCCGAACAGTATGAGTACTCGCTGGAATCTGAGGAGTCGTCGACCTCCCCTCACGTACTATCAGCATGTATGTGTGCATGTACATGTTGATCGAGCGTGAGCGATCAACCACTTTTCAAAACACAGAGATGCACAAACATGTATGCAGATGCATGCGTGGTTGACCCCCTCTTCTCCTCCACCATCCCGTCCGAACGGACCACGGCTTTCTTCGCATTCGTAGTGGTATCTTTTGACTGCATGGTGGTCTTCAGCTCCTTCTCGTCGTGCTGTGGGATGGTTTGCGCACTAGGCGTCGAGGTGACTGATATCGATGAGGCTTGGGAGTTCATGACGAATCGATGTTCGTCATCCTCATGCTGATCCCCTTGCTTCTTTCTACTCCCCTTCCCTTATCTTCTTGCCGATCCCCCCTCCTGTCATCCCCCCGCCTCTCTCCTACTCCCTCGTGCCTTCTCAAGCGATCGGGCGGGAGAGCGAAAACGCGCTATCCTGCCACTGATGTTCCTCCTTGTCGACGCGCTTGTAGACGGTCTCACCGTTCTGAGGGTCGACCTTCCCTCCGAGCTCGAGCCTGCCTTCCCTCCCCCTGCTCTTCCCCCCCATCGCTCCCCTCCATCTCCCCCCATCCACCTCGATCCGATCGATCTTCACGCCCCTGTGACGTCGGTATGTCCGCGGAGCTTCTCGCAGGTGGCGATGGTCGCGTCCGTGCGGGCAACGGCCCTGTGGATCGCTAGAAAAACCATCGATACAGAACGATCTACACCTCAAGCCATCCAGCTTGTGGTGTAGATCGTCCTGCGGGCCCTGGCGATTCAAAGCTCCAGTCCTGAGACTCATGGGGCTCTCTGGGTGTGCTTGGTCGAATCCGAACATGAGGAGGAGCTGGTCCTTGGACTTCCAGGAGCCCAGCTGCCCCTTGGACTGCACACGCCTTTTCTTTTCGGCTTTCTCCGCGATGACCCATTCGAAGTCACCGAGGGGGGGGGGGACAGGGAGGGCGGGGAGTCGCTGACACGTGGATGGGACGCCGCGCCCCATCAACATGTCAGCGACTTCTCCAATCGAACACACGAGACTAGATGAGTGAATGATGTCCAATCCCCCTCCCCTCGCTGGTGAGATCGCCGTGCTCGTGGAACATTTTCAGCCACCTCTTCTTCTCATTCCTGTCGGTCTTATCGAATGCCTTGCGCACCTCAGCTTTGTCGAGGTTGATGTGGTACCTCCCCCCCACACACGGGGTATAGGGTGATTCGGCGATTGAAACGATCGTTTCAATCGCCGAATCACCCTGTACCCAACCCCGTGGCGCACCGCATTTTCGCCAAAGCTTTCTCGTGCTCTGCGTTCTGCTGCCGCAGCTGCTTGGCTCTCTCCTTCTTCTCTTTCTCCTCACCAGAAACGGATCAGAAACGAATGGTGGCAAGACGACGACGGACCCTCTGTCCGTCGTCGTCGCTCGTCCGGCGTCCAGCGTCGTCGTCGTCCGGCGTCCGGCGTCGTCGTCGCTGGCCGCCGCGTCCTTCACGGGGTTGTTCTTCTTCTGCTTGGGGTCTTTCTTCGGCGCCATCGCCTTCCCGTCCCTCGGATAGGTAACAGAGCTTCACTGCATTCCCATCCACTGGCCGTGCAGGAGAAGCGGGTCATGGTCGGGTGAGTCTCGAGGGCAGGGGAGGGGGGGTAGGTTGGGACAGAAGTAGTTGGGTGGAGTGAGGGGAGAGCGCGCGCGGGCCCTGCTCGTCCCGCGCGGGGTTGAAACCGTTGCCAGAGCGACACGGGTGGTGTCCCCCCAGACCTCTGGTAAAAACATGAAAAACATGACAAAACATGAAAACATGAAAAACATTAAAAAACAGTATAAAACACGATACAACATGATAAAACATGAAAAACACGAAAACATGAAAAACGGGAAAACATGAAAAAACATGAACAAACATGATAAAATATGAAAAACATGAAAAACGTGAAAACATTATAAAACATGATAAAACATGATAAAACATGAAAAACACGAAAACATGAAAAACAGGAAAAACATGAAAAAACATGACAAAACATGACAAAACATGAAGAAAACACGAAAACGGGAAAACAGGAAAAACGGGAAAACAGGAAAAAACATGAAAAAACATGATAAAACATGAAGAAAACAGGAAAACGGGAAAACAGGAAAAACAGGAAAACAGGACAAAACACGAAAAAACACGAAGAAACACGAAAAAAACACGAAACACTGAAAAACACGAAAGACCCCCAGGACGCCCAGGACGCCGTCGGACCCCACCAGGGCGGTCACAGAACGCCCTCGGACCCACCCGTGCCCCCCAGGAACGCCCAGGACGCCGTCGACCCCCCCCCAGAGCGGGCCCAGGACGCTCTCAGATTCCCCCAGGTTCCCCAGGACGCCGTCGGACCCCCTCCAGGTTGGGCCAAGCTTGCCCTTGGAACCCCATGGGCCCCCCAAGCTGGCCAGGATGGGCCAGGATCGCTCCCACCCCCAAAGGACGACGCGGGGGGGGGCGGGGGCAAGGGTATCCGATCGGGTCGCGTGCGCCCGTGCTCAGGCAGGCAAGCTCTCGAGGCGTGCAGGGCGGGTCCGTGCCCCGATGGTTGGCCACCAGTCCACCCCTGGGCCCCACGTGGGGCTCCCGCGGGCCCCGTCGTCGTCATGGTCGTCGTCGTCGTCGTCGTCATCGTCGTCGTCGTCGTCGTCGTCGTCGTCGTCGTCGTCGGTCGTTGTCGTCGTCGTCGTCGTCGTCGTCGTCGCCGTCGTCGTCGTCGTCGTCGCCGTCGTCGTCGTCGTCGTCGTATCGTCGTCGTCATCGTCGTCGTCGGCTGTTCGGTCGGTCGGTCGGCGTCGTCGTCGGTCGGTCGGTCGAGGCGTTGTCGCTCTGATCAGCCCGAGGCGCCTGCCTCGAGCAGACACGGATCAGGATGGCGGGGGGAGGGGTCGAGATCAAGGAGGGCGTTTGGGCATGTTCTGGGCTGGGGAAGCTAAACCCTGGCTGTATACAACAACGCATGCATACGTACGTGTGCCTGTGCACATACGTTACAGCAGACTTTGACATGCATTGGACGGGTCCAGGTGGCCAACCATTCCCTCCCCTGCAGAGCCCCCCTGGTCACCCCCAGCTGCGTTCTCGAGCAGGCCCCCCCAGGCCTGGTCCCTTGGCGCGGGCTCGATCACCTAGGCAAGCTGTCGAGGCAGGAACTTTCGGCACCTTGTACTGCCCGTTCCCTCTCTTCACTTCGGTCCTCCTCCAAGCATCCCTCCTCCCTCCACGTTCCACGTCATCTCAAGACATCCTCCTCGAACGAACGCCTCCTCAGGGTCAGGCAGGAGATGGGGTCGGAGGGATCCTTCGAGCACGGCACTTCCGATCCGACTCATTCAGATTCCGTGGCAGTTCCGTCCGTATTCAGATTTCGTCATGTTCAGGCTCAGTCATGTTTAGACATACGCATGGTCACATTCATTCAGACGTGGACTCGCTCAACCCAGATCGCAGATCGAGATCCCCAATGTGATCCCACTCATCTCTCCCTCGCACGTTCGTGCCAGAGCTCCTAGGCTATGGGGCGCCTGTCCATTAGCAGGCTCGCAAAATGCATACCCTATGCCATGCATCGCAGCACACATGCTAGTAGCTACCCCACCCCCTTTTCAGTACTTCATGCGGTAGACACGAGCACGAACCAGTACTCGCGAGCAGGGCTTCGCGCCCTTCCTGGGGATGAGGGCGTAGTAGTCGGTAACCTCCCCAACGGGTGAATAGTGATGATGATGGTTAAGCCGCCAATGGCGACGATGATTACGATCCTGATGGTGGTGATGATGACAACGCTTGAGACCCGAAGCAGGGAAAGTGCATGGCCACCTCAAGGCTCCCCCCATGCATACGATACTGGCGATGCTGATGGTGAGGGTGAGGATGATGTTGGTGATGATGCTGCTGATGATGGTAATGATGATGATGATGCTGATGATGGCGATGCTGTGTGACGATGGTGGTTTAGATGAGGCGGTGATGTCGATGATGGTGATACATATGATGATGGTGATGGTGATGAGGTGTGGCGATGGTGATAGTAGCACTGATGGTGGTGACGTCGACGATGGCGACGACGGTGGCGGGGCAGCACGCGCACTCCCTGGACCCCCCACCTTATCCGTACTGGCGCTGCACGGTGTCGATGACGATGATCCTCCTCTCCTTCACCCACTGCTTGTCCAAGTTCTTTGCGGTCTTGACCAGGCGCACCAGCCGCTGGGGAACGGCCAGTGGCGGGCGAGAGGGTCATCCTCCTTGTCCTCCTCTTCCTCCTCGTCCGCACCTCCTCCCAACCACGTGTCTAGCCTCCTCCTCTTTCTCCTCTTCCACGTGTCTAACCTTCCCCTCGCCTCCTTCTCTTCCTACCCCCGCCACCTCCACGTGTCTAGCCTCCTCATCTGTATCCTCGTCCTCCTCGTCCGCACCTCCTCTTCCTCCTCCTCCTCCTCCAAATTTGTAGCCTTGATGGCTTGGTAGCCCTTCTCGTAGCGCTCGTCATCCGTGCCCGTCTCCCACGTCGCGTCTGGTACCTGGATGAGCTGTGCCCAGATGGTGCCCTTCATCGCCTTGTTCTTCGTGACGATCGTCCAGAGCTTCTCGTACCCCCGCCTCTTGACTTTCACCGTCGTGCCGTCGACCTCACACTCGTCATCGCCTTGATCGTCATCGCCTTGATCGTCATCGCCTTGATCGTCATGGCCTTGATCGTCATGGCCTTGATCGTCATCGCCTGGGACATCGATCATCTCGATGCCGTCGACCTCACCGTCACCCGCAGCCTCCTCGTCCGCCTCATCGCCCTGAGCCTCCTCGTCGCAGTCGACAGCCACCACCGCCTCATCCTCCTGAGCTGCGTCCTCACCCTCAGCTGCGGCCTCATCCGTCTCCACGGCGATGACCACCGCGGCCTCGTCCACCGCCTCTGCGCCCTCAGCTTCGGCCTCCTCCACCACCGCCTCCTCTTCTCCTTCCTCCTCGTTCTCGGCCTCATCCTCTTCTGGCTCCTCTCCTAGCCCGTCGTCCTCGGGAATCTCGCCGTCGTGATCCCCCTCGACTGCGGCCAACTCCGAGACCGCTGCCGCTGGCCGCTTCCTAGCTGGCTGCGGGGCCGCCGACGCGGGCCTCTTCCTAGCTGGCTGCGGGGCCGACGCGGGCTTCTTCGCTGCACTCTTGGGCACAACCGCCGTCCTGGGGAGCTCGAGCTTCGCCACTGCTCCGCCGTCGTCTGGCTCCTTCCTTTCTTCCTTGATTCCTGAACTCGGGCCTGAGCTTGGGGTGCCTCGACTGCGGAACTTCCTCGAGCCGTGCTTCGGCGTGCTGTGCTGGCCAACCCTTATCTTCTTGGCCCCGAGCTGTTGCTTGAGCAGGCTTTTCAGGCCGAAGATCTTCCTGGGCTGGACGATCTCTCCACTAGATCCTTTACGTACCAAGGGAATTCCTATCGCGCTACCTGCTTCACTGCCCGTCGGAACCAACTCGCCTGCTGGAGTACTCGGACCAACTGAGCTACCTGCTTCACTGCCAGTCGGAGGAACCAACTCGCATGCATTGCCTGCTGGAGTACTCGGACCATAGAAGCTACCTGCTTCACTGCCAGTCGGAACCAACGCGCATGCACTGCCTGCTGGAGTACTCGGACCATAACCATAGGAGCTACCTGCTTCACTGCCAGTCTGAACCAACGCGCCAGCCAAGCCGTCTTCTGGAGTACCCGTCGGGCCAGCTGATTGGATCTCATCCGGAGCACCCGTCTGACCGTCCACCTCCACTGCCCCCTCTCTGTCTCGTTCTCTTTCTCCCCATTCCTCTTGTGTGCGTGTGCGTCGTGAGATGCAGGATGTATATATATATATATATATAGTTATATCGACATGTTATGTGTAAGCGTATACACACATCACATCTGTATATAGATAGGGATAGTTTTTTTTGATCGTATATCTATATATATGTACATACATAAATACACACATGTGTGTGAGGGATGAGGAGAGGGAGGCAGGCGCACAAAGAGCGCGGTCGGTTGATCGGTGGGTCGCGGACCTCGTGCGATGCAGTCAGCTGCACTCTTCCAAGGGGATCTCTGAAAATCCAACAACAATTAAAGTAAATGCTTGCCCTCCAGTGCTCCGTGCTGAGAACACTCAGATCAAGTAAACTCACCCGCTTCCCCCTCCTCCACCCTCCTGGAGTAGGAGCAGGTCCAAGTCCAGCAGCCCCCATCGAACCCAAGGGACAGGTAGCCAAAAAACTTCCCCTTCCATTGGGAGGATAAGAAGGAGTAGGAGGATCAGGAGGATTCGGAGGATTAGTACGAGTACGCCTGTGCTTGGAAGTAATATCAGGAGGGGGGGAATAGGATGAGGAGGAGTTGGGGGATGACCACCCTTATGAGTGACGGGCGTCATATCAGTAGCAGGTCCAGGTGAACGAACCCACCTCCTCATTCCCTGCCCCACCTCACGCGCGAAGTCAGACCAGCACTCCGATGGGGCCCACCTTTGAGGATCCAGACGCCCACCCTGAAGGACTGTGCAGCACGAAGGGTAGGACCCCCAATATATATATATATATATATATATATATATATATATACACACACACACATTTTCACCGTTAATCTTTTCCCCGTCTGTTTTCCCTCGAGGTCGTAACGCAACCGAGACCGAGCGAACGAGCGAAGCCAGACTAAGCGAGCAGATGGTCAACGTGATAGCAGCAACATGCGATAGCACACATGCATCCCCACCCCCCTCGGTGCCGATCTCTCTGCCTGGTCCAAGATCGCGCTGTAGAAGGCGAACTTCGACTCCTGCTCGTCGTCGCTGTTGTACGGCTCTTGAGCGTCGTCCTCCCCTATTTTGGGTTAGCATGTCGAGGAGAAGGGATTGAATAGGCAATGGAGGGAGGGAAAGAGGTGGAGTAAACGGGCACAAGGGAGGGAGGTCCTGAGGGAACGGGACGGGTACAAAGAGGGAAGCTCACGCACAACGGAAGCTCATATACGCTGTAATTCTTGAGGGCCAATGCCGACGAAGAGGCATATGCATATCAAGGACTATGACACATACGTTTTGTAGAACGGCCCCGCCTAGGGATCTGTATGTAGGGAGGGGGCTGAACCACACGTTCAGAGTGTACTCCTTGAAAAAAAGGATGGGGAGTGATGAGCATGACGGCGATGGCGATAGCGATAATGATGGTGAGGATGCAGATGATGATGAGGAGGGTGAGTCAGATGGTTACGGCTGTTCTGTGGACCATGGGGAGTTTGAATGTTGGCGATCGAGGACGCATGGTGATGATGATGACGATGCTGCTGATGATGCTGCTGTTGATGATGCTGATGATGATCATGATGAGGGTGGTGGTGGTGGTGATGCTGCTGCGGCTGCTGATCATGAAGATGATGATGCTGACGATGGCGACAACGATGCTGTGCTCACCCAATGCCCGTTCCGTTCCGTCCTGGAAGTCCTTGGCAGGGGAGTCTTGATACTTGCCGTTGTGCAGCTGCCAGTGCTTGTGGATGGATCTGATCGCGCGAGCTTGGACGAACCTGGCTTGGCACGAGACCAGAGAGAGAGAGAGAGAGAGAGATAGAGAGAGAGAGAGGGGGCGACCGCACGGATTCAGGTGGGGAGATGGGAAATGGGTCATGCGGAGCGCGGCGTGGCGGTGAGGATGCGACGGGGAGGGAGGTGGGGGAGGAGTGGCCAGATAGTGAGAGATCCGAGGGAGACTGATCATCTCGAAGCCTCCCTGACCTCATCTCTTCTTCACCTCTGACCTCCTCGAACGCTCTCCCTCCACCTCCCGTCTTACGCATCCTCTCTTGGCACGCCCTCCTTTCCCGTGGAGCCTGTGCCCCTCCATGATCTGCCTCGACGGCCTCCTCTTGTACGGGTCCAGCTCCTTCATGTACGTCATCAGCTCGTTGTGCCACATGTCATCCCAGGCTGCCTGCTCGCGAGGGCGAACCATCGATCGTCGTCATCGTCCTCCTCCTCCTCCTCCTCGTGCTCCTCGTCTTTGTCGTCGCCGTCGCCCTCATCGCTACCTCCGCGCCCGCGCGATCGCTTCGCCTCCGTCCAGACCGCGACGCGCGAAGCGCGATCATCTTCGCGCCCTCGCGGGCGAATTAAGGCAAAGGCGCGCGGACGGATAGGGAGACAAGATGCGTGCGAAGCAAGAGCGAGCCTCGACGTCATCTTGAGAAAACCGCTTGCCCTGGCCCAGGGCATCCAGCTGCGACGCGAACTCGTCGTACGCCTCCCAACTCCCAGAATCGTACCCATCGTGCACACCATCTCCATCGCGCTCTCACTTTTGGGATGGGGATCGGGATATGCTAAAGTTGTGATGATGCTAATGCTGAGGATGATGTGACGACGATCGTGATACGAATGGTGGTGATGCTGACGACGATGATGATCATGATCAGTGGCACTGGAGCTCCTGCCGTTTGCCTCCTGAGCTCGGCGAGCCACTATTACACCCTCTCTCTCTATAGATATCCCTCTCTCTCTCTCTCTCCCTTCCTCCTCCACTCTTTTCTCCTGCTCTCGACCTATCGCCCTGCCCCTCCCCCTTCACCTAAAAGTCCAAGTCTGAGCAGAATAGTTAAGGAGAAGTGGCAACGGATCCCTCCTCCTCATCCTCCTCCTCCTCCTCTCCTCCTCCTCCTCCTCCTCCTCCTCCTCCTCCTCCTCCTCCCCCTCCTCCTTCTCCACATGAATGCGCCGTGCTTCCTGCCCGATCCGACCATCAATTTCTTCGGGTTGGCCCTGCTATTGTAGTCTGGCCCGTAGCCAGCCTTGAAGTCTGGGATGCAGCTGTTCTTGAATGTGGTCATCGTCGTAGTTGCCAGCACCTCCGCGGGCCGCAAGGCCACAGAGAAAGGAGAGCGAATGAAAGAGAGAGAGAGAGAGTCAGAGAGACAAGATAACACAATTGGATGGATGGATGGATCAGGGATGGAGCGATTGCGCAAACATGGAGGGATAAAGGGTGGGAGAGATAGAGCGATGGCGCACATGCACAAACACGCACGCATATTTATGTACATATGCCTGTATATCCATACGCATGTTGTATATGCATCATTCACACACACATTTACATTCACACACACATATATATACATATATATATATGTATGTATGTATGCACGTTCATACATGTGTATACACGAGAGAGAGAGAAAGGGAGGGATTGAGTGGGAGATAGACTGCGATAGTAAACCTGAAATATAATCACATGATTCAGAAGGAAACGGATCGAGAGAGAAAGAGAGAGAGAGGGAGGGAGGGACAGGTTGCCGGACACCTCACGTCATGAGTGGGTCAATGGATGTGGCAGGACGAACGTTCGTCGTGCCACATCCATTGGCCCATTCCTATCTTCCTCGTTCCTCTGTCCCTCCGACCCTCTGAGCGCCTGGGCCAGCGCCATCTTCGGCACCTTTGCGCAAGCTTCGCGTCGAAGCCGCCTGCTGTCCTCCATGGGATCGATCCCTGGCGCTGGAGGATATCTCCTTCGATCCCCCTCGAGCCTTTCTCTCCTGCCCTCCCCTCCTTTCCCTCCCCTCCGACCCTTCTCTCACTTCTGAGGGGGAGCCCGAAGGAGAGCGCCTGGCGCGGAGGGCCCCCCGCGCGGCGCGGCGCCCGAGCCAGGCGTCTGCGCGCGTGTGCAAGCACGCGCGCGCCAGGGGCCCCCACGATCGGGGATTCTAGGGTCGATCGATCGGGGGGGTCCCAGCCAGGGAAAGGATACATATCATATCATATGTGTATATATATATACACAAATTGGTACATGTGTGTATATATGTACACACAGGGGGTATCCAAAAAGCAAACAAGTAATATCCTCCGTCCTCCTCCTCCCCCGAACCGCCACCCTCCCTCGAGGGTACCCGTGGCAACCCCACAGGACCAGACCACGCGCTGCCCGCGACCCGAGCCCCAGCGGGACCGCCAGAGGGCCCCAAAAAAAACGCAGGCCGTTGCGGCCCGCTGGGGTGGGAAGGGTGGCCCCGCCGCCGTGCCGCTCCACGGCAGCCTTTCGGCTCGGCGGCGGGGTCCACGGGTCGACGGGTTGGCACAGTGGCCATGGTATGAACCTCCCCCGCCTCCGCCGTAACCCCCCAAACCAAGGAATTAACATGTCATAGCGTAGCATATCATAGCACACGTATACACGTTAGTGCGCAATTTTTATCAGCGCGATGACAAGGGCGAGGGCAGACCGCGCCTTCGATTGCCAAGGCCAGGCCCTGGCAATCGACGACATGGCCCCTGGCAATCACCTGCAACTCGGTTCGGGAGCTGTTGTGCGATCGTACAATGTCGTACATCTGGAAGAATTGGAGTCATCTCATAGGATCTGGAGGAATTGGAGTCATCCGACAAAATCAAGGTCATACGACGACCTCAATTAAATCAAGGTCGTCGGATGTCTGGGGACGACGAACTGGCTGCCCCAGAGGACCCGGCGAGTGAACAAATCGACGCCGCTGCCGATGAACCGGCCAACAGCGGCAGCTCGCGCAAGGACCGCCGCAAGGGCAAAGGCCGCGACAAAGGCAGGAAGAAGATCTGCTACGCTTTCAGGGACACGGGCGAGCGCCCACGCGGCGAGGAGCGTTGGCATGCCGCAAGTGCCCCAGGCCACCCTTGACGTTGGCTGGGCACTGGCGGCCCTGCCGCCAGTGCCGGGGGGGGGCTGGAAGGTCGAGGCGAGCCCCTCGCGCTGTTTCTCATTCCCCTTGTGAAATAGATATGTCGATGCCTGCGTCGGCCAAGCCGGTCACGGGTAGGCGAGAGACAGACCGCTGGTCTAACCAGTCTGGGCGCCTACACATGCCCAACCACGCTAGTGCGGGGCACCCGAGAGCTGAAGCAGGCCGGCTCATATTTTCCATAGGCCTCTAGTAACACAATTTGCAATTGAATTAGTCATTTCTCCTATGGCTGCCCCCGCCTCTGATTGGTGACCCCAGGGCAGTGTTCGTTCGAGCTTGTTGAAATCCTTAGATTGCTGAGATTGCACGCGGATGTCTGGTCGGCGCTTGTCAGAGTGCGTCAGCAGTCCTGTTTGGGCGGGCGCCGGCACACACAGCCAGCAAGCTGGCGCACCCGGCCCAGACGCTGCGGCGCTCGCGCGCCTGACCATTCAGCACAAGAACGCAAGGAACACGTTGGAGAGCTTGTCAGAATCCCTGTTCTCTTGCCCCATTTTTCTCGGAACGCCGCAGTAAGACGCTTGCTCAGCTGCATTGTGGCCAAATTTCCCCGGTACGCTGTTATGCGGCGTGCCCCAGCCAGAGCTGCCCCCGGTCCACCAAGAAAGATCGCTGCAGCATCCGCGTCCGAATCGATCCTTCGATCGCGGAGCCACCATCGCTTGACGGAAGGTGCGCCGCCGCAGTCTCATAGAGCTGCCGTTGAGTGAAACATAGGTGGTAGCTCCGCCCCACACAGCGCGGTGGGCATCGACGCGCGCCAAACCTTGTGAGTGGATTTTGGCGGGCATTGTCGATGGAGGCTTCACTCAGGGAATCGGCCCTTGCGAGTGGATTTTTGCACCCATGACTGGAGCCCGAGGGACGAAAGGTTGTTGTTTCACTCGGCCCCGCCGTAGCGGGGTGCAAGGACCCAGGCTCCGTGTACTCCCAGCTGTTGAGTTTCATCTTGGCCCAGGATGCGGGCGCAACCTTAGTGCGGATAATTTGGTTGGTAGAGATGCAATGAGTTTGGTCTGCAGGCTCTGCAGACGGTCAATCTGAATACTGCCGTGGTTCCTTCTTGGCCCTCGGCTCGGTTGCGTCGCCAGTATACAATGTTCAACTTTTGCCCAACGGTCTCAAATGAACCAAACCGTTGTGGGCAAGTCTTCGTGCTTGACCCCATTGGGCAAAGAGGCCCTGGGTCAGTAGATCTGCGCGGCTGCCGCCGGTAAAGTCTGTGACTCCCGGGCGGTTGTGTTGCGTGACGCTAGGGTCCAAGGCAGTTCTGGGCGATATGGACTTGGTGGGAGGTTCTCCACCCCAGTCAGTTCAGAGTCACGTATAACCATAGACTTTCATACACATGTGTTGATTGGCTCCCACAGCTAAGTTGACGGACGGCCGGCTGAGTCCATGTCCCGTTTCCCGTTCTCGTTAGACTTTGTGCCTGCCATCATCTACTTTTATTGTTCGCCTCGCAAGGCACCCGAATGTGGTTGGAGTCGGACACTTACCGATACCGCTGCCTTTATAAGCCCCTCCCAGTCACCCGGCCGCGGCCAAGCCACAGGCTGCGTGGACGCACGCAGCCCTGCTAAGCCGAGGACTGCGTCGCCGCGCATGCGTGCCCGTCTACAGACGGAATCTCAGGATACGTTTTTTCTTTTCGGATCCGAGGTTGGATCCCGACGCGCGCGACGCAGCTAAGGCATCAGTGGCTGCTGACTGCGAGGGCTCAGATGGTCTTGGCGCGGCCAACATCGGCGACCCATCTGATTCAGACCCAGAAGATGCTGGGGTTGAGGTGTCGGTAACTCCTGCCGAGCGATTCACAGCGGTCGCAGCCTCCCTCACGCGCCCCCCAACTCGTAATCCCAGGACCCCCTTTGTTCGGTGTGTATCCGGGCTGAGGCTATATGGCGCTGACTACGTGGATGACGCGCAGCAGAGGAACTTGTTCACAGGTTCCCTCATCTATTCCTGGTTGACTCGGCAACGTTCGTTTCCTCATTTCCTCCCCTGATTCATCTGACGCAGGAAGGAATATGACGCGGACAAACATCGTTTTTGGTACAACTGTGTTTTGTCTTTCTCACAATGCGAGGACCCTTGAATGTGGCTCAACGGCCAAGCCGTCTGGGCCCAGACTGTTGCGCCTATTTGTACATGTCTGGGTGCACCACGCCTCCTTTTCTGGAGCAAGAAGCATTATACGCAGGGCCCTCTTTGTTAGGTGCGTGTCTGGGATCCCCAACCGAGTGCGTATAACTGCCCAGCGTGGTGCGTATAATGCTCAAGCTGTTCTTCAGAATCTTATATGCGCTATATGCCCCGCCAGAGTCGCTGTTCAGCGTTGTCATAACTGGACATGTGGTGATCACAGGGATGCACCCAGGTGTGTCCACAAAGCGGGGGGTGTGATTGGGCCAGAGAGTTACGTCGTGCCTTTGGTATTTGGCCGGGAGTTTACAATGACATCTTAGACGGTCCCGCAGAGGACCGAGAGCCCCAATTTCCCACGAGGAAAGCGCATGACAAGACCATGACCGAAGTGCGCTCAGTGACCGCCCCGCCTGCTGCGGTCTCAGCCGTCGCAGACGGTGCGGGGGCCAGGTCTAGCGCACAATCGGCCCAGCCGTTTTGTGACGAAGGCCCCGGCTTGCCACTACCACCGCCTCCACTGGGAGGCGAGGCCGCGCCACGCTACGACTCCGAGGGCGAGTCCAATAATGACAGTCCGGGGGGAGTGCTCGTGGACGACAGGCCTGTGGCCATGCGAGGCCGGGATCGCCAGCGAGATTCCAGACCGACTCAGTCGGCGAGGACCTTAGGCTCAAGGGAGGTCCACCAACCAAGTCTGCGAGGGCTGGGGAGGCAAGCCTTTCCTCGATATCGGCGGCCGCCGTCCTGCGGCGTAGCGCGCCTCGTATGCCGTTGCAGCTCTGCTCGGCGACCTTGCCCAGTCACTCAGACAACGACAGACTGGCTTCCTTGCCCAATGATTCTTATTTTTTCCGACTACCGAATCGCACTCGACATATACTTCGCTGCCAGATTGGATCTCGCTTAGATCACAGATCCCACGTAGAATGCCGATGTGGAGCGGTATGCGATATCATTTGCGCGGGGGGAGTCTATGATACTTGTGCACCTCCCTCACACTCATCGTTTCGACGCCGCTGCCGTATCTGTGCAATTTTCCCAGGTACGTTGGAACTCTATTTTCCGGCGGCCTTCCCCTTAAAACCCGGGGGGTGCGGCGAGGAGCTGTTGTGTCAAGCAGATAACTGAACTACGCCTGGAGGCTCCCTGCCAAGGGTAAGCCCGCTGGGCCTGTAGCAAGACCGGTAAATATGCCAGCGGCACCATCCACTGGCCTAGCCAGCAGCGGTGGTTATGGTGCTCCATGAAGAGCGGAGGCAGTGCAATAGGGGGTTGGCCAACAGTCCATCAATTGCAGAAGACGTAGACGAGTGAAGCCATGCTGCTCCCGCTCCTGGCTCACCCAGTGTAGCTGGCGACTCATCTTCATCATGGCCTCCGCCTGTGGGGGTCGCCGCCGGAGTTAGACAGTTGCTCAACACAACATCCACTCCTTCGGCGTTGACGAAAGCCGCCGGCGTTCCTGGTCAAACCAGTTAGCGTCAAGCCAGCAACTCCCTGCTGCTTCCGCACCTGGCCAAGCCGAGGACGCGAGAGGCACAACACCTTCCACGGAAGGTTCCAGGTGAAGCTCCGGCAAGCGAATGATTGTGTTCACATGTTGGATTTTCTTTCAGAACATGTTGTAACGGCCAAAGGAGGATAAATAAGTGAGCAAAATATTTGTGTTGCCCGTAGGTGTGACCGACTTGAGCGTATTGGATGTGTCACGAATTGGGCGTGAATTAGCGAGGGCGAGTACCCAATGCGCCGAGCTAACAGGACACATCGGCACCAACTTCACTTTGATTGACTTTGTATATCATGGACGGGCCTCGGCCGATTGAAGCGGCAATGAGTAGAGCACCATGCAGTAGTGACCTTTGAACGGCACAAGCGTTTGCTGATGGAAGGAAAAAGGCCCCAAAATGTGCAAAAGTTGTTCTTCCACTCGTGCGTTCGGTGGAATCAATCAAGACCATCATAGCAGCGACGTTCGTGACATTTTCGTTGCGTCTTGCTTTGTGGTGCGACTTATTCCTCTCCCAGCGGCCTGATTTGATTTCCCAGCTTCAACTTGCAAGTGATGC
This sequence comes from Prorocentrum cordatum, assembly GCA_963575745.1. NCBI lineage: Eukaryota > Dinophyceae > Prorocentrales > Prorocentraceae > Prorocentrum > Prorocentrum cordatum. Next base: position 33,267 of record CAUYUJ010021536.1, on the reverse strand, counting down.
TGGCTTTGTTTTCTGCGGTATGCCAAGCAGCAGCGCGAGGCCCGTGAGAACGATAATCAGACTGTAGGTGACTCTGACGGCCAAGCCGCTCAGGGGACGGATGCCGACATGACGCCAGCGGTCTCAACGCCCCTGCGTCGCCGGTCGGCCAAGCCGTCCCGGGAATAGCTACTAGCGCGGCGGCTCCACCGCCCGCTCCGCCTGCTGCACCCATCACTCCAACACCCTCAGCGCGGCTTTGGGCCGGCCAGCGGCCCAGCCGCCGCGGCCAGAGACACTGCCCACTTACCGTTTTCGTGCACCAGCGTTGCCTTAACGTTCTGAGGATTTGATTTGATCACCACCATTACCCCAACGTTGACAACATAACATTTGATTTGATTTTGGACAGCATGTGCATTCCAGCCCAGTGCGACGGTCTATTTTGCCATCCTTGTTAGCTCGATGTGTATTTGCCTGATGCCCCAATCCGCGTTTCTCCGTTTGCCCTATATCTGGTGTAGTTCTTACAACACTTCGCGGAGCTCGCCCGCGCTGTTGGCGAAGCGGGGGGGCACTGTTTGTCTTGATTCCTCCCGCCTCTCATTATGCGTGGGCGACCAGCGGTCAAACCGCGACGGTCGCAGGAATGATGGCCGACCGTCATCGGTGTCATCGGCCGCTTCTTCTGCGCGACCTCGCTATGCGTGGGTCGGCCAATGTCCGGGGAGCAGGTTGATGAGCGCTATTCCTCGGCGCCTCATGGCGCCGCCGCCTCGGCGCCTTTC
>CAUYUJ010021536.1:25000-27500 GCA_963575745.1 Prorocentrum cordatum | reverse complement strand
GGTTACATTATACATGCCTGCCTTGCAACGCATCCTTCTTGGGGCTGTGGTGCCGACCAACGACGCGGGCGAAGGATCGGCAATGATTATGGCGACGCGGCGGGTCTTGGGCAATGCAATGCTTCAGACCGGGATTTGCTTGCATGACATTAGGACTCCAAGTATGCGATGCATATGATGTTTGGAGGCTGGCGCTCGTGTGAAACAAAACGCGAATCAGTTCTGGTCGAGCTTTCTACCGACGCGCGCGACGTACGCGATGCTGGTTCACGGCGCATGTCAAGGGGCACTCAGGGGATCCAGGCTACGATCGAACCGACGTTGCAGCAGACGAAGGATGCAGGATGAAGTTGAAGCTCTGGGAGGCGACCTACTGCACCGCGGCTTCGAGCTCGGCTCATCCACGGACGTCGCCATCATTTCGTTCGGCGGAGGTTGGGTCTCCCGATCCCTCGGCGGCAAACCACTTCAATGCTTTGGCTGCACCTTGGGGCGGGACCTTTCGGCACGCGCGTGCTCGCGACCCCGCGGCGACTGGCGATGCGACGCAGCCCCCCCTCCCCGAAGCGAATGCTCAACGATCGACGCATGCGCGCTATAAAAGATTGAGGATGCGCGACAATCCCGCGTCGCGCGCTCTAGGAATTCACAGCGCTGGCATACATCAGTCAGATCCCTTACCACATCCGCCTCCCCCTCCCCCTCGCCATCCGCCCCCGCGCCATCCGCGCGCGAATGAGCCTCGACCTCGCAGCCGCCGACCTGCCAAGACTGAGTCTTCACCGCCGCGCTCTCGACGGAGTTGCCGCGCTTGTCCAGCCTCAAGTTCTTGCTGGCCTCAGCGCCGTCGTCGACAACCCTGCGAGCCCGGACGCAAGCCCGACCGCGTTTGTTGGGGGCCCACATAAGCATGAGACCCAGGCTCGCGGTTGGGGGCCCCTCCTCCCTCTTCGCGTCGTCGAGGGCCTCGAAATGGGCCCGCATCATCCTCGGCAGGCACGCGAGCGTGGACGAATTAGACTCGACCAGCAGATCGGGCGCCCCAGGCTCGTCGAGGACAACCTGGATGTCGCGGAAGGTTCATCGCCGATCGCAAACAACGTGACCTCCTTGAGCGTATCTTCGGTAACAAGCAAGCGCGCCAACGCTTCCCTTGTCCAATGCTTGTTCCTCACCTTGCACTCCGAATGGCAGGCGTCGCCCTTGGGCTTGCGCACGTCGTTGACCAGCGTCGTCCAACTCGACGGCCTGTCGCGCGCCTTGCTCCTGAGCCCATGCAGAAGCAGATTGCCGGCCAGCCTATTGCTGGATTTGAAGCCGAAGATCTGCTCGCCTTTAACCTCGCGAATGCCGATGTGCAAATTCACGCCGCCAGGGCCGATGATTTCAAAAGCTGGCTTGAGTTCGAGCGCCATGCCTGCACTGCATTGCGAGCCACGTCGGCAACTGCGAGGTTCCGGAGGCGATGAGGATTTCCCACGCGAGGGCGCCAGTTTAGAATTCGTCGTCGCATCGGGATCCGCCGGATTTCCCGGACGTCGCCTGAAACGGATCAGGGGCCTCTGAGGGCCTCCTTGGGGAGGATCCGGGAGCGGTTTTTCTGAGGATTTCCCACGCGAGGGCGCCAGTTTGGAGTTCGTCTCCATTCCCTAGATTCGCCGGATACGCTGGATGTCCCGGACGTCGCCTGATATGGAACAGGGGGGCCTTTGAAGGCCTCCTTGGGGAGGTTTTGGAGGCGGGTTTTTTGAGGATGTCCCATGCGAGGGCGCCGGTTTGGAATTCGTCGCCAGATTCGCTCAGGGGTGATTTTTCTGAGGATGTCCCACGCGAGGGTGTCGGTTTGGAATTCGTCGCAGGATTCCCCAGAATCGCCGGATTCGCGCGATTTCCCAGACGTCGTCGGCGCCTCGCGCGCCGGGGGTCAGAATGACGTGAGTTCCACAGAAACTCTCTCAAACCAGTCCGCCTCGTACGAGGCTCACGTCAGGTTCCTCCGCATCACTTGGGACCGCTTAAACGTTTTTTGATGAAGCCTTGGCCCCGCCGCGTGCACCCCGCGCGCCGCCGCCGAGCTGGGAGACCCGTGCGGGTCCACGAGAGTTCCTCCTCCTCCTCCTCCTCCGCCTCCTCCTCCGCCTCCTCCACCTCCTCCTCCTCCTCCTCCTCCTCCTCCTCCTCCTCCTCCTCTTCCTCGTCATCCTTCTCCGCCTCCTTTTCCTCTCTCTCCGCATCCCCGCTCTTCCTCCCATGTGAGAGGACCCTCGCAGCCACGGCGGGACTCGCACCCAGATCCTGGACAGAACGATCCCCCAGGATCCCCAGGATAGGTCCCGGGAGGATACGGTCGGCAGTTTGGGCTTAGCGTAGCGTTCCGTTGGTTCTAGCCCACCACGCTGCGACGCGACACGTTGTCCATGTCCCGTTCCCCAAGCGTCAACGTCCCGAGTTGTTCCCGACCTCCCGCCCCGCTGAGCGGGGCGACAGGCTATCCACTCAC
>CAUYUJ010021536.1:7500-20000 GCA_963575745.1 Prorocentrum cordatum | reverse complement strand
GAACTCCATTCCCGGGCCACATTTTGGATGCCCGGAGCCAACTGCAGGCCACTTCGTGCTCTTCGACTTCCCAGAACTCCATTCCCGGGCCACATTTTGGATGCCCGGAGCCAACTGTAGGCCACTTCGTGTTCTTCGATTTCCCAGAACTCCATTCCCGGGCCACATTTTGGATGCCCGGAGCCAACTGTAGGCCACTTCGTGCTCTTCAAGTTCCCAGAACTCCATTCCTGGGCATGATTTTGAATGCCCGGAGCCAACTGTAGGCCACTTCGTGTTCTTCTAGTTCCCAGAACTCCATTCCTGGGCCACATTTTGAATGGTGAGGCAGGCTGATGCTGCGGCCGAGGCAGGCTGAGGCTGAGGCAGGCTGAGGCTGAGGCCGAGGCTGAAGGCAGACTGAGGCTGAGGCTGAAGCAGACTGAGGCTGAGGCTGAGGCAGGCTGAGGCTGAGGCTGAGCAGGCTGATGCTGAGGCAGGCTGAGGCTGAGGCTGAGGCTGATGCAGGCTGAGGCTGAGGCAGGCTGAGGCTGAGGCCGAGGCTGAAGGCAGACTGAGGCTGAGGCTGAAGCAGGCTGAGGCTGAGGCTGAGGCAGGCTGAGGCTGAGGCAGGCTGAGGCTGAGGCTGAGGCAGGCTGAGGCTGAGGCTGTGACTGCGACTGCCGTTGCCGCTGCGACTGTCATCGCGAATGCGACTACGACTGCGAGAACAGCAGAATTCTACAACTGGAATTTCATCTGAATCTTAAGGGGAATGCTTTCAGATATGCTTCTACACATCGCTGTTAGGTTGCTTTGCCGGGATAATGTAAGGCCAATGTGCGCGGCGTTAAGGCGGGAGTCACATTTTGAAAACCGCCCACCCTCCATCCGTGAAGCTGTTTCAAACTTTAAGACGAAGGCGTGCGGCGCCATGGCGAGAGCCTCATGTTCAAAACGGCCCGCCCACCATCCGTGAAGCGGTTTCACATACTCATCTTCGGGATCATATTTGATGAGGATGTCTCCTACAGAACTCCCAGCCCGCCCTACCGACAAGTCCGGGGGCGCGACAGTGAGCAGTTATTTGGAGAAAAAGGGATGGGGGAGGGGGGGGAGGAGGAGGAGGAGGAGGAGGAGGAGGAGGAGGAGGAGGAGGAGGAGGAGGAGGAGGAAAGGAGGAGGAAAAGGGAGGAGGAAAGGGAGGAGGAGGAGGAGGCAGGAGGCAGGTGGATGGAAGAAGGGAAGGAGGAGAGAGGGAGGAGGAGGAGGAGGAGGAGGAGGAGGAGGAGGAGGAGGAGGAAGAAGAGGAGGAGGAGGAGGAGGAAGAGGAAGAAGAAAAGGAGGAATGATGAGGAGCAGGAGAAGAAAGTGAAGAATGATGGTGATGATGATGAGGAGGGGAGGAGGAGGAGGAGGAGGAGGAGGAGGAGGAGGAGGAGGAGGAGGAGGAGGGGGGGAGGAGGCGGAGGAGGAGGAGGGGGAGGAGGGGAAGGCAGAAAAAGTATGACAGTCTCATTGATGATAGTACTGATGATAGTGATGATGATGATGATGATGATGATGATGATGATGATGATGATGATGATGATGATGATGGTGCTGATGATGCTGATGATGATGATGACGGTGGTGGTTGTGATGATGGTGATGGCGATGGTGATGATGATTGTGGTGATGGTTATGGTGATGATGATGGTGACGAGTATGCTGATGGTGGCGACGATAACGATGGTGACGATGGTGCTGACGGTGTTGGTGATGGATACGATGACGATGATGATGGTGATGATGGTAATAGTGGCGATCCTGAGGATGGTGATGGTGATGGTGATGATGATGGCGATGGTGATGGTGATGCTTATGATAGTGATGATGACGATGGTGATGATGGTGATGGTAATGGTGATGATGGTGATGGTGATGTTGAATACAACGATAATGATGACAATGATGATGGTATTAATGGTTATGGTGGTGGTGGTTGAAACGGTAATGATGAAGATGATCATGAAGATGATGATGGTGATGATGACGATGATGATGATGATGATGATGATGGTTATGGTGATGGTGATGCTGGTGCTGACGGTGTTGATGATGGATACGATGACGATGATGATGGTAATGATGGTGATAGTGGCGATCCTGAAGATGGTGATGGTGATGGTGATGATGATGATGGCGATGGTGATAGAGTTGTTCCCTCCCTTCTCCGAAGGCCAAAACAGCAGGTTCCAAGAGCTTTGCTGGACGTCTTCTGGTAATTTTGGTTTTTACGAAGGAATCCCGGAATACAGCCAGACACAGTGTATCTTGCATTCAAGAGGTACGCGTGGTGTTTTCTCTACGGCGGAAACAGGGATGTCGTTCGTGTCAGCGTCGGCCTGCCCCGTGTGGTTGGTGGTGGCAGGTCCTGAAGAGGATGGCCAACCACACGCCGAAACGCTGAGGGCGAACTGGACCAGGGGTGCCCGAATAGTTGGGCATACTCAGTCCGAGACCAAAGGAAGACCCCAAGGCAACCGCCTCTGCATCCACCGGCCAAGCCGGGTGGCATCCACCGGCCAAGCCGGCTGGGTGCGGAGGCGTGTGTACAGATAGTGCTTTGTACGTGCATTTGTTGTGATATGACAGGCAACTTACGGGTTATCAGCCGAAGCTCTCCAGGAGCTCGTTTTCGGCGGCGCAGCCTTTTTCCCCATCAGTCAGAGAGATTCCGGCATGCCCGTGCGTGTTGCAGAGAGATTCCGGCATGCCTGCTGTGAAGTCGGTTCCGCCGTCCTGTGCTCCAGTCAGTGCTCTGGTCACGGGGGCGGGGGGTCAGACATTCAAGGAAAAAGGGGGCACCTGCGGCCAGTCCGCCAGGTGCCGACGGTGTCACGAAAGAGGGGGCAGTTGTTTCCTCCCTTCTCCGAAGGCCAAAACAGCAGGTTCCAAGAGCTTTGCTGGACATCTTCTGGCAATTTTGGTGTGCACGAAGGAGTCCCAGAATACAGCCAGACACAGTGTATTTTGCATTCAAGAGGTACGCGTGGTGTTTTCTCCACGGCGGAAACAGGGATGTCGTTCGTGACAGCGTCGGCCTGCCCCGTGTGGTTGGTTGTGGCAGGTCCTGAAGAGAATGGCCAACCACACGCCGAAACGCTGAGGGCGAACTGGACCAGGGGTGCCCGAATAGTTGGGCACATTCAGTCCGAGACCAAAGGAGGACCCCAAGGCAACCGCCTCTGCATCCACCGGCCAAGCCGGGTGGCATCCACCGGCCAAGCCGGCTGGGTGCGGAGGCGCGTGTACAGATAATGTGTTGTACGTTGCATTTGTTGTGAGATGACAGGCAAATTACGGATAGTGATGATTTGAATGATGATGGTGGTGATGGTGATGGTGATGATGGTGATGGTGATGATGACGATGGTGATGATGAGGATAATGCGAATGATGGTAATGATGACGGTATTAATGTTTATGGTGATTATGGTTGAAGCGGTGATGATGACGAACATGAACATGGAGATGAAAATAATGATGATGATGATTATGACGAAGGTGATGATGGTGGTGATGGTTATGGTGATGGTGATGATGGTGATGGTGATGCTGGTGATAGTGATGATGAAGGTCATGTGGATGATGGTACTGATGATGTGATCAATGGTTTTGGAAATGGTGATTGAAGCGGCGATGGTGACGATGATTATGATGAACATGAAGATTAAGATGAAGATGCTGATGATGATGACGATGAGGAGGATGATAATGATGGTGGTCATTGCATGAGGGAAGCAAGGGTCCCGAGCAGAGCGCTGCGCACCGTGTAAGGCGCGCGCTTCCGAAAGCAATCGTGCGGGCCCACGCCCTACGAACGTGAGCGGGCGGATGCCTTCACGGCGGGTCCTGCGCACGCCCCGCCTGGCGACCGAACGGCGGGCACAGGGCGCCGAGGCACTCACCGTGCAGTCTGTTGGCGCCCCTAATCCCCGGGGACACGGTTGAGAACAGTAAAGACACTCGTTCTAAGCGGGTGGGGAACGCGAGGGGTGGGGGGAAGGGAAGGCGGGCGCTGCGCGCTCACGAGGCTACCTGAGAGATCCTCCATGCTGTCTTCGTCGGGCGTGTCCGGGACGATCTTGCGCAGCTCGTCCAACAGGACATGTAGATTGCGTTTGTCTCCCGCGCGGGGGGCCTGGCCGTACTTCTGCACGCCGCCATTCGCAGAGATTGCTTGCACCATGATGCGTGTCAGCTCCTTGGCCTCAGGGGCCGTGGCCAGGAAGAGCTTCTTGTTGGTGTCCCGGAAAGCTTTGCGAACCTTGCAACATGTACCATGTGGACCAAGGCGTCCGGATCCGACGCTGCAGAGCGGTGGTTGGTGACCGTGATCCTCTCTTCCGGGCTCAGATGTTCGTCGGTGGCCGCCAGGACGGTAAGGTCAGCCCAGACGCGCACGTGTGGCTCACCCACGGGTTTTGATCCTCGGCCCTCTGCCGCAGCCTTGCACCTGTCGTCGTACTGCTTGCTCGTGCGCCGGGCCTCGGACATGTACTTGTTGTCAGTCTGGCAAAATATCGTGATGAATGTAGCCGCATGGAGCTCTCTGATCTCCAAGCTGTTCTTCAGAGTGAGGGCGGCGACCAATTCGAGAATCTATGCGAGCAGTTCGTCCATGCCTGCTGCGACCTTCTTGGCTGCCAGAGCCCCCTCCTGCGCACCGCGCTTCAGCGACCATGCCTCCATGGTTGGGAAGTGTGAGGATCGAAGGAGAAGATATGGGGCTGTTCCAGAAAATGTGTACAATCAAAGGGTAACAACGAATGGCCTTGTAATGTGTTGGATGATGAGGATGATGAGGATGATGATGCTGCTGCTGCTGCTGATGATGATGATGATGATGATCAGCATCATCATGATGATCATGGTGTCATGATGATCATGATCATGATCATGAGGATGAGGATGAGGATGATCATGATGATGATGGTGATGGTGATGATGATGATTATGATGATGATGATGATGATGATGATGATGATGATGATACTGATGATAATTATGATCATCATGATGATGATCATGATGATGATGCTGATGATGATGATGCTGATGATGGCTATGATGATGATGGCTATGGTGATTGTGGTACGGAGGATGTTGATGGTGCGGATGTTGCGGGTGATGATGATGGTGACGATGATCATGGTGATGATGGTGATGATGGTGGTGGTGATGGTAATAGTGGTGATTGTGGTGATGATGGTGGTCTTAATGATGATAAGGGTGATGTTAAGGATGCGGATGAGGATGAGGATGGGGAGCATGATGATGAGGAAGTGCATGAGGGGGGGAGGAGGCCAGTCAGATGCTGCCAGGGTTTTTTTGCCCAGTCCCGCCCCCTGGATCGGAAGGGGACTTGCTGCCGACCGCGGAGAGCCCTGCTGGCCAAAGGGCCAGAACGGCTCTCCGAGGTCCTATAGAGCAAATTGACCGAGCGCCTTGCCCCGTCTCCCTCTCCTCCACCCTGCTCGTCGCCATCCTCCTCCTCCTCCTCCTCCTCCTCCTCCTCCTCCTCCTCCTGCTCCTCGTCCTCCTCCTCCTGTTCTCCTCCTGCTCCCTCTCCTTCCTCGCTCCTCCGCCTCTTTCATATCCACTGTTCTCCTCTTCCTGCTCCTCCTTCTCCTCCTCATCATCATCAACATCAGCATCCTGATCATCATCATCATCATCATCATCATCATCATCATCATCACCATCATCATCCTCCTCATCATCATCAGCATTATCATCCTCCTCATCACCATCAGTATCAGCATCAGCGTCATCAGCATCATCATCATCAGCATCATCATCATCATCATCATCAGCATCATCATCATCTATCGCCTTGTCATCCTCTTCCGTTTCCTCCCCTCCTCATCGTTTCCATTTTCTCATCCTTCCTCCTCCTCTCCCTTCTCCTCCTCCCCTTCCTCTTCTATTCCTTCCACGGATAGGTAACTCATCCCTGTCGCACCCCGAGGTTGGTCGAAAGGGTGGGCCGAGCGTTTCGCCTGAACGTTCCTCACAAATTATGATCTTAAGCTTGATCTGTGCAACAGCTTCACTGATAGATGGCGGCCCGCTTCAAAAAGATGGCTCTCACTATAGCGCCGTGCACATTCGTTAAAAACCTACAAAAGCTGAAAGGATGGAGGGCGGTCCGTTTTCAAAATGTGTGGCTCTCGTCCCGGGAATGGCATTCTGGCACAGTTCCGGATTTTCAAGCGGTTCTCTTCCAACTGGGCATTTCCCACAGTGAATGTGGATCCGTGTAAGGGCTTATGAAGATGGAATTTGGAGGATTAGTGTGTTGCAATGTCGTTTATGGGTGTTGGATTTACACTGGTCCTCCTCGTCTTCCTCCTCCTCTTCTTCCTCCTCCTCTGGTCCTCCTTCAACTTGTCGTCCTCCTGCGACTCCTGCTCTGCCTGCTCTTCGTCCGCCTCCTCTGCCAGATCCTCCTGGCCCAGCTCCTCCGCCGTACCTCCCAGGACTGCTAGCAGGAGGGGCTCTGCGGACCCACCCCTGTACGGCGCGATGTTCGTTAAAAAAACCCTCGCGCAGCTGAGGGAGAGGGAGAAAAGCAGAGCGGGAGGGAGGGAGGGCAGAAGAAGGGGAGAGAGAGAGAGAGAGAGAGATGCGTTCTTCCTCCTCCTCCTCCTCCTGCTCCTCCCCCTCCTCCTCTTCCTCCTCCTCCTCCTCCTTTTCCTCCTCCTCGTCCTCCTCTTCCTCTTCCTCCTCCTCCTTCTCCTCCTTCTCTCCCAATATGAATGCTACTCTCCTCTATCCCCTGGTGGCGTCCGGGGATTCTTCGGCCCCCCTCCGCGTACTTGTTTTTACCCCACAGGATTCCCGGGAGTTGGGTTTTCGCTTGTGTTTTTTTCAAAATGGTGCTCTCGCTGAAGCGCTGGCCTTATTTTCGGGCTATCGCTCGTTCCGAATCGTGTTCCTGCTGCAACGCTGGCCTCATTTCCGCGCTTCCGCTCTTTCCGAATCGTGCTCCCGCTGTAGCGCTGGCGTCATTATTTCCAGCGCATGCCACGGCATGGTTTTCGGTCCTTCCAAATAGGCCCCACAATCTAGAAAATGGTCCCCCGAAAAAACCATCGGAAGTGATTCCACATGCGGTGCCGATTCGTTGGTTTTTTGGGGCTGCAGAAGCGCCCCCCCGCCTTGGGGCGTCGCCACGCCATGCTACGTCAGGCTACGCGTCCTCATTTCGGCGCTTCCTCGCTTAGGTTTTTGTTCGAAATGCTGCTCTCGCTGAAGTGCTGGCCTGATTGTCCTACCGCTCGTTCCGAATCGTGCTCCGGCTGGTCCTTTCAAATAGGGCCCAAAATTTAGAAAATGGCCCCCCGAAAAAACATCGGAAGTGATTACACATTCGGTGCCGATTCGCTGATTGTGCTGTGTCGCAGAAGCCCAAACACTTTGGGGCGTCGCCGCGCCATGCTATGTCAGGCTACGCGTCCTCATTTCCACGCTTCCTCCCTTGGGTTTTTGTTCAAAATGCTGCTCTCGCTGAGGCGCTGACCTCATATTCGGGCTACAGCGCTGGCCTCATTTCCGCGCTTCCGCTCGTTCCGAATCATGCTCCCGCTGCAGCGTTGGCGTCATTATTTCCAGTGCCATGCCACGGCATGGTTTTCGGTCCTTCCAAATAAGCCTTGAAATCTAAGAAATGGCCTCCCGAAGAAACCATCGGAAGTGTTTACACATTCGGTGTCGATTCGTTCGTTGGTTTTTTGGGCCGCAGAAGCCCCCCACACTTTGGGGCGTCGCCACGCCATGCTATGTCATGCTACACGTTGATCTTCAACACCATGTTATGCCATGTAATGCTACGCCATGCTACGACATCCGACTGTGCGAATAGAGAGGAGATCTACGCCATGGTAAGGCATGGGAGGGAGGGGTAGGACGTCAGATATGACGCGAGCGCACCTAGCTTGTCCCCCCCCCCCTCCTCCCCCCCGGTGTGGGCAAGGAGGTGGGAGAAGAGAAAAGAGGGAGGGAGGGGAAGCCTTGACCCTCGGGAGAACCACAGCTTGGTATTAGAGGGGACTCGTTTTCAAGGCATCCCCTGGGCCCCTCGAGATGTTGCCGTGCTGCGTTCGCGGCCAAGCGAGCATCCAGGATCAATTATGGTGGGACTCGTCTAGAAATTATGCCACCTTGTTTCTCCCCCGCGTGCGTTTCAACATAACTGTTCTGCAGGAGGGCGTGGGTGGCTCCTCCTTGTCCCGCCGCTGCTGGTCATCGTGCACGGCGCGAGGGGTCAGGGAGAGCGCAGGCAGATCCATCAAGAAGTCATCGTTGTCATCGCTATTCAGCAATGGTGACATTTCGGAGAGTCTTCTTGCTGTTACTCCGAGAGTGAGGTCGTCTGAGTGCCACTGAGTCTGAGTATGAGTGAATCTGAGCATGACCAGGCTGAGTATGCGTGAATATGAGCGAGAGTGATTTTTTGCGAGTGAGTCTGTGTCAAAGCCGAGTGTTATTGATTATGTGTGAGCGTGCTTTGAGTATGGGTGATTCATACGATGACTGTGAGGCTTTGCGTGAGTTCGAGTCTGAGTGAGTCGGTCCGTGAGCGGGTCTGAGTGTCAGTGAGTCTGAGTCTGAGTGAACCTGGGTATGCCTAAGCTGAGTATGAGTGTAAATGAGTGTGAGTGATATGTGTGAGTGGTCTGTGTGAGTAGGCATGTGCGTGAGAGTCCTTCTAAGTGTGATTGAATTTGAGTGCACGTAGGGAGAAGGGCCGAGGTGGGAGATAACGAGGAAGAGGCTGAGGCGTCACACGAATAATAATAATCCAAGTTCAGGATATGGGGAATAAATCTGGTTGATGATGTTTGGAAACACGTTTCACAAAAAGCTCGAGCCGCTCGAGCCTGTTGCCCCACCTTCCCACTTGGGCGCGGAGAGCAGAGCGGCGCAGGGTGCGGTCCCTCCGCCACCGCCGCCGTCAACGCTGTCGGCGAAGCGTTCCCTGCGGCGGCGGCGAACTCGTAGGCGGCGGCGGCAGTGGCGGCCTCGTCGTCGGCGGCGTCGTCGTCGTCGTCGGGCGTCGGGCGTCGGGCGTCAGGCGTCCGGCGTCCGGCGTCCGGCGTCCGGCGTCGGGCTCTGTGCGTCGGGCGTCGGGCGTCGTCGTCGTCGTCGTCCTCGTCGTCGCCGTCGTCGTCGTCGCCGTCGCCGTCGTCGTTGTCGCCGTCGCCGTCGCCGTCGCCGTCGCCGTCGCCGTCGTCGGGCGGCGACGGCGTCGTCGTCGGTGACGGCGGCGGCAGTGCACGCAGGCCCGGGCTGGGCAGTTGTGCCCCAGTGCTCTCGGGGATTCCGTGCGGCGACGGTCGGCGGCGGCCGGTGACGGCGACGAGGTCTCTCCGCCACGCGGTAGACGAGCTCGAGTACGCCGCCGACCAACTCGACGCCGGCCGCCAGGGGCCGTGGGCCTCGCACGGCGGGGGGCCGCTGCTGCAGGACGCGCGCCCCGCCCCCCTGGGCGCGCAGGAGCGGCACGGGCGGCGAGGGCGGAGGAGGCAGACACCCTTACGCTCGAGGAGGAGGAGGAGGAGGAGGAGGAGGAGGAGGAGGAGGAGGAGGAGGAGGAAAGACTGCTCGCCCAAGAGCGCGAAAGTTGTATCGTTGCAATCGGAGTAGAGTACACTAGCCATCGCCAGCCTTGCCACCATCAACCTCCCCAGGGCCCACTGGCCCTGGGGGGGCAGGGGGGCACCCTGTGGGGGGAGGGCGGCGTCAGGAGATTCGATTGCCTTCAGTACCTCAGTGCTTCAGAGAGGAGGAGGAGGAGGAGGAGGAGGAGGAGGAGGAGGAGGAGGAGGAGGAGGTGGGAAAGGCGTGGGGGGCGCGCGTCGGCGGTGTGAGGAGAAGCTTTCGGCGCGCTTCGGCTACGCTCGAGGAGAAGGTGGTGAGAGTGGGGGTGGCCAGAGCTCTGCGGGGACGTCGCGTTGCTGCAGCTTGCCGTCGCGTGTTCGGCCACGCATGGGTCAGGAGCGGGGCAAGGGCAAGTCCAAGGACCAAGTCAAGTTCGACCCGACCTGCTGGCAGCCCAGCATGGTCGATCAATTTCTAGAGTGAATGGCCAGCAACCACTACCACGTGGATACGTGGTCCCGGAACACGGGCGTCTACGTGGATTGGGAACGCGAGAACGCCTTGCACCAGGAGTTCCAGAAGAAAAGGGAGGTGGCCAAAGGTGAAGGACGCGGGGAGGGCCAGGCACGCAGCTCTGGATACACCGACAACTGGACCGGGAAACGCCCCAGGCGCTGACCAGCTTGAACCTTCCCCCCCTGGCGACGCACAGCGTGCCGCATTACCGTATCTCCTGTTCCCTGCAGGTCTCGTGGCGCTGTACTCCGAGTACAACCAGCACGTCGCTGACCAATGCGCCCTACCCTGGCTCCCTATCCCCTCCTCCTACGCACCTGGACCTGGGACCGTTTGTCCCCCCTGGTCCCGCACCTGCTGCGACAACGGCTGGGTCTGCAGCGCCCTGCTGCAGGAACCCGGCGGCCCACGGGCGCTGCCATCCATACGGGCGCAGGGATCGGCCTCACGCGCCCCACAGGGGCACTGTCAAGGGGTGCAGGGCTACGCGCTAACGCACAGTAGCGCCGCACGGTCCTCTTTGCCACGGGTGCCTTGCCCGTGCTACCATACCTGGCACTGGCGCCGCGTCGTCCCTCACGAGTGTGGCCTGGTCTGCGCCTTCGGCTACCTGTCTTCCTCCTCCCCCCTTTTTTCTACTTGCATATGGGACCGTCAGTCCCCCCTAATCCGCTGAGCCTACCTGCCCCCTGCACCGCCCGGGCCGCCTTTCTGGTCCCAGCATGGCGGCGTCCTCGTCCACGTCGGCCTGGTCAACGTCTTCGGCGACTTGCCCTCCTCCTCCCTCCTCCTTCGTTCACCTGGTGATGGGACCGTTTGTCCCCCCTGATCCCGCAGGGTCTCCCTGCACCACTCGGCCACGCGCTGCTGCTGGTGCGGGGCTGCTCTGGCGACCGCTGGCTCGCTGGGCCGGCCTTTCTCCTTCATGCCCGCTTCTCCCCCCCCCCTGCTCGCTGCCCCCCCCTCCCATGGCGACTGCGCCCGGCACTGCGCGGCTCCGGCCCGGTGCCTGGCGCTTGCACCTTGCCGCCTCGGCGGCCCCGCGGGCCTTGGCGCTGCGCGGCTTCTGCGGTACGGCAGCGCAACGTATGTGGCTCCTGCCCGTTCCCACGCGCTTGCCACTGCGGGGCAGGCCTCCTCCCTGCAGCACACCGGCATCCTGTCGGATATGGGCGGCAAGTTACCCGCTTCGCCTGGCCGCCGCGCCTCATATTGCGGCTGCTTTCCCATGTTCGTGGATTGGACTACCACGGCCTGGACCTCTTGGGCATCATATTTGGTGGCACGACGTTGCACTCCAACCCAGTGGTGCTACTCTTTCTCTCGGGCGTCATCCTGGTGGCGTGGCGCGTCCTCCCCCGCAGTTGATGAGGCTGGTGTTCTCGAAGCGCCGCTGACGGCACCACCGCCGACTTTTCGCTTCCCAGGACTTCGCCACCGGGCCCCTGTCCAAGGCGTACCTTTTCCTGCACTTCATATTCGGCACCGCCTGATCCCAGGGCTCCGCCCTCTCTCGGCCTTGACGCGAGGCACCGCCTTCTTTTGCCCTCCCTCTGCTAATTAAAGCTGCGCGCGGCCCGCTGAGCTTCTATCGGAAGAGGTTCGCTCTCGCCCCGCAGATCAAAAAGTTCGGCCACGCTCAGTGTCCGCGTGGGGGCGCGCGTGCCACAGACGGGCTTCGGCGCTCGCAGGAGGAGGACGAGGAGGAGGAGGAGGAGGAGGAACCCTCCTCATCGCCTGTAGCCTTCGCTCGCTGTTCTCGCCACCGGCACCGATCAGCGAAGGTCGAGCAGATTCTGCCCTTCAGTTCACCAAAATGCAGCTCGCCCGCGCGAGAGCTCCAAGAGGGGGCGAGGCGCGGGATAGACGAGCACATGCTGCGCAGGCTACATACGAAGAGGAGAATTAATTAGGCGGAAGGACAGACGCACTAGTGGGCAAGGGCACTCCGCATTTTCGCGTGGCGAAGCCAGCGCCCTCAATGTTCGATCAAACGTGAAAACGCGCGCCAAATGCGCACGCGCCAGACGCGTCCTCGATGCCTCCTCCGCACCAATACTTTCGCGCGCGACGAATCCAGTGTCCCCATGTTCGGCACCGCCCTTGGCGCCTGCACGCTTGAAAACAAGCGACAGATCCACGCCGAGGCGCATGTTGGATACCCACTTTGGGCGCTTACCCCCGTTCGCGCGTGTAGTCAACATGTGTGAGATTCGACGGCCAATCCGACTCGCCATGCTGCACACCCTTCTGCTCTAGGGCCAAGGGCCCGACAACACGGAGGGAACCATGAGCCGATGGCCTCACCAAGGAAAATTACGCACCCGAATATTCAAGAGGCTTACGCAATTCCG
>CAUYUJ010021536.1:0-2500 GCA_963575745.1 Prorocentrum cordatum | reverse complement strand
CTATCAAGGCGCTCTACCTAGACGTGGTGTCCTGGGCGAACAAGGGCGTCTTGAGCGTCGACCTCAAGAACGCTCACGGCAGCGTTCGCCGCAGCGTCGTGCAGCAGGCCGCGCGCAAGCGAGCGCCTTGGCTCGGCCCCCTTGTGGACGGGCTGTTCGGCACGAAGGTGCGGAACGGTTTCGACACCAACGACGGCAGCGTCACTTGGATCGGACAGGCCACTGGCGTGCCAGGGTTGCCCGCTGAGCACATTTCTTTTCTGCAGCGCTCTCGCGGAGGTGCTGGAAGAGGCCCAGGTGGAGCTGCACCAGCTTGGGCTGGACACGAAGATCGTCGCCTACGCCGGCGATGTCTACGTGGTGGGGCCTGCGAGACAGTTGGCTGCCTCGCAAGACGCCCTTGCGCCCCGGCTGGCTGCGATCGGTCTCCACATCGCCCCCGAGAAGACCAGGGTCTGGTTGGCGCCAGAGACGTCCGCCCAGAACTTGCCGCAGACCTTGCAGGCGGCAGTCGTTCAAGACCTGCTGGTGCTTGGATGCACGTTGCACCAACACAACCGCGACGACGCCTTGGCCTCTGGCTTCGGGCCCTCAGCAGGGTCTCCACCAGGCTGCCACCCTGGTCCGCGACACCGCGACCAGCCTCGAGCGGGCGCAGGAGAAGGGTCTCTGCTGTCAGGTAGCGGGCGCCATTTTGCGATGCGTCACTGTCGGGGCGCCAGTGCACCTCTTGCGCTCGCGCCTTTGGAGTGCTGCCGCCTTGGCTCACTACGACCAGGCGGTGGCGGAGGCGTGGGAGGGCCACGCTGGCGTGAACCCGACGCCGCAGCAGCGCCAGCTGGGCAATTTACCCTTGCGAGACGGTGGAGCGGCCTTTGGCCTGGCTACCCCGCGCGCGGCGGCAGCCTTCTTCGCCGGGTGGCGACGCTAGTTGTGGAGGCAATGCGGCGGGGCCCCCATTTATGCAGATGCTGGCATAGAAGCTGCCTTCCCGGCTTTGGCGGTGGACTGGCGGAGGGCGCGCGATGAGCTCTTGACACTGTCACCCACCCTACGGCACGAGGACCGCAAGCTGGACTTCACGCAGGAATCGCCGACGCACATGCAGCGGGAGTTGACGGACGCCGTCATGTTCGTGACGCGGGCGGACCTTCTCCACCAGCTTCCAGAAGAGGCGCACAGGGGCTGGCTGCGCCAGGGGCCGACGGGGCGTGGCGCATGGCTCTGCGCAAGCGCCTTCTTTGCACCGCAGACCAAATCACCTTTCCTGTGACAGCGGAGACGCACTGTCGGCACACCGGGCGACGGAGTGCATGCGGGGCGTTGCTGGGAGGGATCGTTGGCATCGCGCACGCGGAAGGCTGCAATGTAGGCGGCGGAGTTGTTGGAGGCCACAATGAGGTGCGGGACATCCTTTTGCGCTTCGCCGCGAAGTACGTTGACCCCAGGGCGCTCAAGGAACAGCGTCTGGAGAGCCTGCGGGCGGGCATGCTCGAGGATTCCGATGACGGGGACTCGCCGGGCGACGTGCTCGACGTTGTTTTCAATCACGATGGCAGACGAGTGGCTTTGGACATCGCCACTGCGGGCGCCCACCTGGACCCCGCCAGGGCGCGCACTGCCGCCGGCCGAGATGGAGCCGCGGCGGCCCAGGAGGAATGCGAGAAACGCCGCCGGTACGCCGGTCTCACCGTGACGCCGCGTGTGTTTGAGATAGGCGGCCGAGCAGGCGAGAGCGCTTCAGCCGCATCCGCATGCTCGCGGCCATGGCCGGCGGCGAGGCCGAAGCACCTGTTCTGGCCGCTACCCTATGGCAGGAAATTATTGCGCTGCATTCTGCCGTTGCGTGGCGAGTAGCCAACGCCTTCGCGCGGCCAGACTCCATGGCCCTGGCGGGCAGCAGGCAGATAGGACGCCGAGGGCGACGACGAACCTGCAACAGCCAAAGAAGAACAGGCGGCGTGCGCCGCAGCCGCAGGGGGCGGCACGAGGCGCTCTGGTTCCCTGACGCGGGCCCTGCCCCCGCCGGTGCTGCAGCGCTGCGCCGGCGCCGCGCGGCCGGCGCCCGCTGGCCAGCCGCCCCAGGCGCCCGCCCTGGCGAAAGGCGCCAGCGGCCGCGCCTGGCAACCATGCCGCAGCGCGCCAGGCGCAGGGACCAGCGAGTTCGGCGACTGCGCGGATCTGGTCGGGCGCGTGTGCGCTCGCGCTGGGCCGGGCTGGCGCGAGCGGCGGCGGTGCGCGGGCGCGGCCGCCACTGGGTGCTGGGGGGCGGCTGGCGCAGGCGGGCAACCGGCTGTCGCGGCCGCCCGCGCCATCCTGGACGTCGCCGACCTGGTCCCAGGCATGCGAGGTATAGGCCCTGGCTGGCGCACCCCTTCCTCCTTGGGGGTGCCTTGCCGCTGAGCGGTGGTTCGCTTCTGCGGTGGGGGGGGGTTGCGCCGGCTCCCGACTACAGTGCGGCGGCGGCAAATGGACCCTCGTGGCGCGCAGGAGGAGGAGG
>CAUYUJ010021535.1:109224-137563 GCA_963575745.1 Prorocentrum cordatum | reverse complement strand
AATGGTTGGGACAGGTTTCCCCCGCCATCTGGCAATTGCAATAACACGATTGTGTTTCAGGCACATTGTGGCGCTCGCGACATGTGATCACAGGCACCTCGCTGATGCTCGCAGGCATACTTTGGTGTTCGCAGGCGATTGCGGTACTTGCAGGGTCTGGCACAGTTGTACGCACGTCTGGTGCTCGAATGGTACTGGCAGGATCAAGCTTCCCCGCCCCCATGGTGGTCGCAAGGACAATGGCACAAGGGAGTCCGGCTAATCGGGGGCAGTGGCCAAAACTCATTTGGAACTGAGCAATCTGCCGAGCACGAGCTATTGCGACCCTCCTTGTATCAAAGATGCGAATCCCTCAGCATGGAATGCTGCTTTCAGTGCTACAATCACGGTGCAGTTGCATTGCGAGCGGACGATGCAACTTGTTTGCATGTGTTGCAAGAAGTGCGCTGCACGTAACAACAAAAAACGAGCAATACAATCGCGACTCAGAATGTATTGCACACCCCAAATATACGTCAACTCCTCACACGCCTTGGAATGCATTACTGCTGGTCGTCCGTTTTGCGTCGCTGTAATTGCAAATTGCGGCGCGACCGGCCATTCGGCATGCTCGTGCCGTGACGACTTCGGCGTTGGATTCTGACACCACGGGGATCGTTCAACATTGCACGATCGGCCGTTCAAAACGACATTGACCGATTCTGGGTCGCTGGCGGGGTTCCGTTGAACGCTGGCGGCGGGGTCGCCGCAGGTCGATACGACACGAACCTGCCGTATCGGACCTGATCGCCTAGATCTGCCAGCCCCCCTTGCGGGGGGGCCGTCAGGCAGCGAGGCTGAGACCTCAAAAACGAAGCAACTGTTTGCTCTCGGCAGCTCACGAGAGGCCATTCGCAACGTTGCAATGCTCTTGAGCTCTCAGCAACGTGGCAGCCAAGTTTTGCCTGCCAGCCCCAGTTTCTGAGCCCAGAACTGCCCAGCGCTGAAGGAAACGAAGCTCAGGTGCGAGGCGGGGAGTTATCCATATCCACCGCCTGGGGACCGACGTCCTGGTGCCCCAGCGGGCGGTGGATATGGACATGTTTCAGGCCCGGGGGGCCCGAATATATATACATATATATATATACATATATATATATATATATATCCCAAGGATCTCCGAGAGGTCACAAGTCCATCAGTGCAGTGCCCAGTGATGAATCACCGTCTTAATCGGCCAACTGCTTTGCCTGGGGGCCCGAATCTGTCCACATCCACCGCCTGCCGAGGCTCCGAAAACTCACCCTGCAGGCGGTGGTCGTGTATAAATTTGAAGGGGCCCCAGGACACACAAATAAATACACACAAATAAAAGTATTCCCCATATTTTCCCATGTTTTCTGGGTTTCTGTCTTCCCCCCCACTTCCCATATTTTCCCATACTTTCTGAGGAATCGAAGATTAATTGTGTCTGTGTGTTTTTTCCTCTCCTGGAAATTCCCGCCTCGGAGCTCAAAGCC
Source organism: Prorocentrum cordatum (assembly GCA_963575745.1). NCBI lineage: Eukaryota > Dinophyceae > Prorocentrales > Prorocentraceae > Prorocentrum > Prorocentrum cordatum. Next base: position 136,064 of record CAUYUJ010021535.1, on the reverse strand, counting down.
TCCGAGAGCGCGCGCGCCCCACCACGGGCCCCGAAGGAGACCTTCGCCGCGCCCAACAACGCCGGCATGGCCCACGAGCCTCGGCACAGATGCGGTGGGCCCACGCTCCTCGGGCCACAGCTTACCAGCCTCGAACGTATCCCTATCCCTGAGATTGACAGGCCAAAAGGCGATGACAATCTCATGGATGCGCCTCGAACTCATCCCTATCCCTAAGAGTGACACGCCAAAAGGCGATGGCAATCTTAGGGATGCGGGGCCACGGTCCCTCGCGCGCCCTCCCGAGGCAGTGGTCCTCAAGCAGCGGTGGGCCCGCACTCCCGACCCCTCTCAAAAAAAACGTCGGGTCGGCGCTCCCGAGGCCACGGCTTCCCTCCTGACTACGCCTCTGGCGGCAGGAGGCCCCCAACAGCCCAACAGCCCAAGTGCACGAGAGAGAGAGAGAGAGCACTCTATAGAGAGCGGCATGGAGAGGGAAGAGTAGTGCGGATGGCACACAAGAAAGTGCGAGAGGGGAGACCATAAGGAAGACCATTAGGCAGAGCAGAAGGGACCCTTACCGAGAAAAAAAAACAACGGGAGACCAGAAGTGAGACCACAAGGGAGAGCAGCAAAACCGTAAGAAAGACCGCACGGGAGGCCGGAAGGGAGAGACCAATAGGGGAGGCCGAAAGAGAGGGACCGGGACACCACACCGGAGACCGAAGGGGAGACCACACGGGAGGCCATACGAGAGCCCACAGCCATACGGGAGAGCATACGCGAGGCCAAGACCATGCGGGAGACCGCACGGGAGACAACGGGCCACCCACGGACCATGTGGGAGGCCCGGGAGACACGGACCACACGGGAGACCAGATGGGAGCCATACAGCAGGGGGCTCGTCCACGAGACCTGCCACAAGAGACCCAACCCTGAGACCCCAGGGGCGTTCACTGATTCTTGGTGCGGGCACGTCAAGCTTCCACAGCGAAACCCTTGCAACCAGGGAAACCCAGGGCACCCTGGAGGCAGGCAGGGTGTTTCTCAACGTGGGTCTCCACTGCACAAAAGGCCACACGAGACCATATGGGAGACACGGGAGACACGAAAGACTTCACACGCGGCTTGACGAGATAGATAGGACCCTTACGAACAAGCTGCTTGGAGAGAAGAACTATCGGTCCGCGCTCCCAAGGACGCGACCCCTCGGAAAACAAAGCCACGATCCCTCGAGACAAAATACAGACCACGCTCCCCACGGCCAAAGGCTACAATCGCCACTAAAAACGAGCCCGCAATCCTAGGGGTACAATCGCTAGTAAAACGAGTCTGCGATCCCCAAGGCCCATCGCTATAATCGCTCGACACGGGTTCCCAAGTCCACGATCCCCCGTCAGAAACAATGGATCCACGATGCGAGCCCGCCAGCTATTCATCCAGCCAGCCGCCAACCAAGTGTAGTGCCGGCCAACCTGCCGATCGCCCATCCAGACAACGACCAACCAGCTGAGTTGCCAGCATGCCAACCAATTAACCAATCAACCAACCAACCCAATCGAGATAGCCATGAGGCCATAAGAGGGGGGGCCGGCGGCAGAGGGCGAAGCCCTTCAAATCCGGCCGCTCCCGCCCGGCGGGTTGGGCCGTACGAGACCTCTCTGACAAAGTGTTCGGCACTATCTTTCCCCTTCCTTCGCCAGTGGCTGGTCAAAGCCCTCCTGAAAGTCCCTCCGAGGGGGCCCCACTCTGCCGGCGGACCCCCCCTCCCTGAACAGTTCCGGCGCCCGGGGGCGATTCAAGAGCGCCCTAAAACGGGCCAAGAGAGCCCAAAGACGGCCCAAGCGAGCCTCCAGACGGTTCCAGATCGCTCCAAGACGCCTAAGATGGCCTCCAGACGGCCCAAGACGCCTCCAAGACGGCCCAAGAGGGCTCCAAGAGCACCCCCAAGACAGCCCCGAGAAACAAAAATCATTGATTTTTCAATGGTTTTTGAAGGATTTTACAACGTTCACGCCCATTTCGGCTTACCCCCGCCTCCACGACGGCCCAAGAGGCCCCCCCAAAATGCGCCCAGGACGGCCCAACCAACAGGTCCCAAGACGGCCCCAAGACGGCCCAAGAGGGCCCCAAGACCGCCCAAGAGGCCCCCGGGACGGCCCAAGAGGGGCCCCAGGATGGCCCCAAGAGGAGGCCCAGAAGGGGTACCCGAATGAACATTTCGAGCTTTCGGCTCAAGAGGCCTCCAGGAGGCCCTAAGAGGCCCCCTGGAGGCCCCCAACAAACCCCAAAAGAGCCCCAAGAGGCCCCAAGAGGGCCCCAAGAGGTCTCCAAAAAGCCCCTGGGACGCCCCCAAGAGGCCCCTCAACTGCCGCAGAAGACCTCCGAGAGGCCCTCTCGAGAGGACCCAGACAGCGTCGCAGGAGGACTCCGTCGACCCAAAACCCGAGGCACGGTGGGCGGGAATGGGCGACGGCTATTTTGATAGATGGCAATACGCGCCGCGTCACGACGTTCGATGCTGCGCACCACTTCGACAAACTCCAAAGGAGCGGCCGGTGATGCGCCGCCGGCGTCCTCGATCCGGCCGCTCCCGCCCTGCGGTGTGGGCCGTGCGAGACCTCTCTGACAGAGTGTTTGGCACAGTCTTTGGCCCCCTTCTCCAGTGCCTGGTCAAAAACCTCCTGAAAGTCCCTCCGAGGGGGCCCCACTCTGCCGCCGCCCCCCCCCCCTCAAGGTCTCAAACGGCCCAGGGACGACCCAAGGGCGCCCCAAGCCGGTCCTAGAGAGTCCCGAGCAGTCCAAGAGAGCCTCCAGACGGCTCCAGATCGCTCCAAGACGCCAAAGATGGCCTCCAGACGGCCCAAGACGCCTCCAAGACGGCCCAAGAGGCCTCCAAGAGCACCCCCAAGACAGCCCCGAGAAGCAAAAATCATTGATTTTTCAATGATTTTTGAGAGATTTTCACGTTCACGCCATTTCGGCTTACCCACGCTCCACGACGGCCCAAGAGGCCCCCAAGATCGCCCCAGGACGGCCCAACAGGCCCCCAAGACGGCCCCAAGACGGCCCAAGAGGGCCCCCAGACCGCCCAAGAGGCACCCGGGACGGCCCAAAAGGGGCCCCAGGATGGCCCCAAGAGGAGGCCCAGAAGGGGAACCCGAATGAACATTTCGAGCTTTCGGCTCAAGAGGCCCCCAGGAGGCCCTAAGAGGCCCCCTGGAGGCCCCCAACAACCCCCAAGAGAGCCCCAAGAGGCCCCAAGAGGGCCCCAAGAGGTCTCCAAGAAGCCCCTGGGACGCCCCCAAGAGGCCCCTAAACTGCCCCGCAGAAGCCTCCGAGAGCCCTCTCGAGAGACCCCAGGAAGCGTCCATGAGGACTCCGACCCTAAAACCACCACGTCACGATTCGATTGCGCGCTCACCACTCGGTAAACTCCCAAGGGGAACGCCGGCCGGTGATGCGCCGCCGGCGTCCTCGATCCGGCCGCTCCCGCCCTGCGTGGTGGGGGGGGTGGGGGGGGTGGGTGGGGGGGTTGGTGCGTGCGAGACCTCTCTGAAACAGTTCGGTCTGGCACATCTTTGGCCCCCTTCTCAGTGCCTGGTCAAAAACCTTCCTGAAAGTACCTCCGAGGGGGCCCCAGATCCGAGGGGCCCCCACTACTGCTGCCGGAGATTCTTCAAGGTCTCAAACGGGCCCGGGGACGACCCCAAGGCGCCCCAAAGCAGTCCAAGAGAGCCTCCAGACGGCTCCAGATCGCTCCAAGACGCCAAAGATGGCCTCCAGACGGCCCAAGACGCCTCCAAGACGGCCCAAGAGGCCTCCAAGAGCACCCCCAAGACAGCCCCGAGAAGCAAAAATCATTGATTTTTCAATGATTTTTGAGAGATTTTCACGTTCACGCCATTTCGGCTTACCCACGCTCCACGACGGCCCAAGAGGCCCCCAAGATCGCCCCAGGACGGCCCAACAGGCCCCCAAGACGGCCCCAAGACGGCCCAAGAGGGCCCCCAGACCGCCCAAGAGGCACCCGGGACGGCCCAAAAGGGGCCCCAGGATGGCCCCAAGAGGAGGCCCAGAAGGGGAACCCGAATGAACATTTCGAGCTTTCGGCTCAAGAGGCCCCCAGGAGGCCCTAAGAGGCCCCCTGGAGGCCCCCAACAACCCCCAAGAGAGCCCCAAGAGGCCCCAAGAGGGCCCCAAGAGGTCTCCAAGAAGCCCCTGGGACGCCCCCAAGAGGCCCCTAAACTGCCCCGCAGAAGCCTCCGAGAGCCCTCTCGAGAGACCCCAGGAAGCGTCCATGAGGACTCCGTCCGACCCAAAACCCAAGCACGGTGGCGGGATGGGCCGACGGCTATTTGATAGCTGGCATACGCGCCGCGTCACGACTTTCGATGCTGCGCACCTCTTCGAAAAACTCCCAGGGAGCGGCCGGTGATGCGCCGCCGGCGTCCACGATCTGGCCGCTCCCGCCCTGCGGGTTGGGCCGTGCGAGACCACTCTGACAAAGTGCCTGGTAGGATTCGCCTGGGTCTGGCAGAGCCCCCAGACGGCCCCCAAAAGGGTCCATGAAGGCCCCACGTCGCCGACAGACCGCCCCAAGACGCCCAAGATGACCTTGAGACGGTCCACGATGCTCCCAAGACGCCCCAAGAGGGCTTCAAGAGGCCTTCCAAGAAGGCCCCGAGAGGCAAAATTCGTCCCATTCCTATGGGAAAACCTTCACTTTTAGCATGTGCGACTTTTGGGATTCTGAGCGTACACGACGAGCCCACAAGCCCCCAAGATCGCCCCAAGATCGCCCCAGAGACCCCGAAGAGGGCTCCAAGACATGCCAAGACGGCCCCAAGACGGCCCAAGACGCGCCGAAGACGGCCCATGACTGGCCCCAAGAGGGCCCTAGAGCCAGAACTCGAAATTACATTCCCAGCTTTCTGCCCAAACGGAACCTCCCAGACCGCCAGCAGGCCTCCAAGAAGCCCCCAAGAGGCCCAAGAGAGGCCCCAAGAGGACCCAAAACGGCGCCCAAAAGCCCCCAAAGAAACTTCAAAACTGCCTCCAAGAGACTACCGACCAGATGCGTCAAACTCGCAGAAAGCGGCCGGTAATGCGCCGCCGGCGTTCTCGATAGCCTACTAGCCAGCGATCTGGATTGCCCAAAAGCATTTTCCGATGCCGATGGCAAAATTGGAGATCCCCTCGCAACAAATTGGCGGGCCTTTGCACCGCAGAATCACACGAAGCATCGATACCGTGGCGATAACAATTTCGGAGTTCGAATCACATTCGCCACTAAGATCCAAGCGCCAAAAGCACCACCCCCAGTTAGCTGAATATCATTACGTTTTGCCCGGTGCTCTCAGGAACGGTGTGGTGTTCAAAGGCTCAAGAAGCCGCGCACTGACTACTCATAACTACTTGCGCCACTTCCGAAATTTATTGCTAGCTCTGCCAAATCGTTCTCTACCTTCCTGCGAATCCTGCCCGTCCCCAGCCACCCCAAAACATCCTCTAAAAAACGACGAAAACGACGGCGCAGATCGCAACGCCACTTGCCTCGAGCCCCCCCCCTGGTAACACCCGGCGTCGCCAGATGCTAAGAGAGCAAACCTCCGGAGCGGAGGCGTTCGGAAAGGGGCGGGGCCCAGGCCTCCCACACGGGGCCGAGCAGGCGAGGTCGGAGGATCGATCGCGCCACGTCACCGGTGCATCAGCAATGCGACTCGATGTGGAGCCCGAGTGGTTCCACGCCGACGTCACCGATGCAGCAGCCCCCCCCCTGGTAACGCCCGGCGTCGCCCGATGCTAAGAGACCAGAACCTCCAGGCTCCCAGAGATCTCCAGGGGGAGGATGGGGCGCTCCGACGGCGCCCGGAGGAGAGGAGCAGAGGGGCCGGAGAACGAGGACGAGGAGTCAAACCAGGATGCATCAAGGATGCTGCAGCGCACCCTCCCGTCCAGCGTTTCCCCTCCTCACGGGTCCCTGCAGGCTCTCCTCTCCACTGCAAGAAACGCCCCCTTATTGGAAGACCAGCGCCCTCTGGGCATGCCAGTGCCATTCAGGCGAGAGCCCCTTTTGAAGAGGAACTGCCCCGCACCCTTCTAGCGAGCATTGAGGAATGCAAGAATGTAGAATCAGTCAGTTCAACGAGGTGTTCATCGAGATCCCCATTTTGAAAAAAGAACGCCCCCCCCAATCTGTACAAATGCTGCACAGGCTTACACGTATGGTCATGACCTTCGCGGGAATATCTAGCGAGAGACCCGTTTGGAAAAGGAACCGCCCTCCGCCCATGCAGCTGTTCAAGCTCTTGATCTTCGAACGCAAGAGAAGTCTCAAAAGAGAGCGGCACTTTGAAAAGAAGCGTTTAAGACGAATGAGCGAGACACAGAGGCGAGAGCCCAACTTTGAAAATGAGCCGCCCTCCCTCCGTGTAACTACGTAAACGTTCAAATCGAGTTATGCGCGGCGCTGATATTCTTCCGTCCGAGTAGCTGCTGCAAACTTGTACGACGAATGCGCGTGGGCACGTGCAAGAGCACGCACCAGGGCTGAAGATGCACCCAGCAGGATGGATGCTGACAGCGCCGGGACCGCGCCCAAGATCAGACACACTCGACGCAGCAGGCCAGGCAGCTGCTCACCCCACCCCCCACCCCCGCTCAACGGCCACGCCAACAAGCAGCACCAGGTGGGCCCCCCCAACGCCGTGCCAACACTGGGATTGGATCGCCAGCCGAGAGCGACGAGGTGACGACACTCCAGCGCGCGGCCCTCAACACCATGCAGATGTCGAGGCACTTGGCGGGTTCGGTGTGGGACTTCTACCTGATCCCCCAGAACGCGGCGACGGACCAGGGCACGGAGATGGGGACGGCCTACGCGGAGAAGGTGAAAGCAGGCGAGAAGGACTTGGGCAGCCCACCTATACATATCACGGTCGCCTTCTTAGAGGGCCTGGCACAGTTGGAATTGCCGAGCCCATCGAAAGAGATCCTCGGCACTTTCGCTATGTTGGTGAACAAGATGTCACGCCTGCACGTGGAAGACCTCATCCCGTACTTTCGTCTCAAGCAAGCGTACAGCGAGAAGGACCAGCCGAAGAAGTACAAGCTGCAGGTCATGTACAACGCGCTCGCAGCCAGCCCGTTTCAGGATGACCACCGCATCGGCGAGATCAACAAAGCGAGGGGGCAGAACGCGGAGGGCTCGCAGGAGCAGCTGAAGATGCCGCCGATCACGGTCCAGCAGTTTCGACTGGGCGTCCACAGGGCACTGCTTCACTTGGGAGGCAAGCCCGTGCAGGGATCGGCTCCACCGGGCGCGCTGGAGCGCGCGCTCCAGAACCAGCCTCGCGCGCGCCAGATGTGAGATATGCAGCAGGTGACGTGCAAGGGTTACGCCGACAAGCCAGGCAGGGCAGCACACGTGCGAGAGAGATGCTGAATCGCATGGGACTGTGAAGGACAGACGTATCACGATATTATCGGAGATTGCAGTTGCAGCCATCCTATCTCGCCATCTTATCTTTCCTACGACGGCGTCGACGTTCTGTTGGGACAATCTAATAAAGAGCTGGCTATACCAACTGAGGCTGTCTCAACCTATCCGAGGTGAGACAACGCCGTAGCCGCATCGTCGCCACCCCCCGTTTTTGCTGGACTTCGAGTTTTTGGCTCTTGGGCTACAGGGACTTTGTGTTTTGGCCGAGGCCTAACCGCCGAGGCCCTTCTGCCTGGTGTCGGTTCTCCTGGGCCCACGGGGAACCTTCGACGCCTTGCTCAGCCGAATTCCTGGCGGACTGGCTGGCTAGCCACCCGCTATCTTGTGTCCAGTACGCGTTCCTCCTCGCTTCATGGACTTCAACAGCTCGGATTCCTGCTCTCCCGGGACACGTGAGCGCGGCTTCAGAGTGCAGCACTTTGTAGCATAACGCCCCGTGTCTTGAACATGCAAGCTGTACACTCATACACGCGTATAGCACAGTGAGCACGCGATGCGCGCAACATTATATAACGTGTGCCCTTCGCGTCCACTGGGCACGCTACTACATACAGTTGCAGGTTGGGAGGGTTGAGCCCGAGTGTTTCGCCCTCTCGTTTTGCTAAATTTGGAGGTTTGAGCCGGCCTAGGGCCGACGAGGGGCCCAAGGCTTTATAGGCCCCCACGGGCTCCCTCAGGCGCCCTACGGCCTCGCCCAACGACTGAATCAGCAGCAATTCTGGACGCTGATGGGCGCCCAATTCTCGCAGGCTCGGGCCCACGCGCGTCGAAGCCGAACTGCTGCCGAGGTCGCTCGCTCGCTCGCTCCTCCTCCTCCTCCTCCTCCTCCTCCCCCCCTCCTCCTCTCCTCCTCGTCCTCGCCCTCGTCCTCCGAGACGGAGCGACGCCCGTGGAGGAGTGCCGGGACGAGGGCGCGGGGGACAGGCGCCCGAAAGAGTGGAAACGGGGAAGGGTGAGCAGCAGAAGCCAGAGCAGGGGTCGTGAGAAAACACCATGTACCAAGGGCTCCCAACTTCGCGCTTCGCGCTGCGCGAAGCGCGAAGTGCGAATAACTTCGCGCTCTCGCGCCGCCTCCCAGCGGAGAAGAGGAGGAGGAGGAGGAGGAATCGGAGCCGAACCGCGAAGCGCGAAGCGCGAATAACTTCGCGCCCTTGAGGGCGCCCTTGCGCACGGGGCGAAGAGGGCAGTGGGGCCAAGCAGCTCAGACCGTCCCATCCCCTGGCACCGCTGCTCTGCTCAAGCCGCTTAGAGCTCCTACACCTGAAGCGCACCTGTGCACGCTCCCCTTGCCGGTCACAGACCGCTCAACATCGATGGCTTGGTGTGGAAAGCCTTCCCCTCGCTGCCTCATTCCTTCTCCCTCAATCCCTCCATCCTGCAGCATATCCCTCCCAAAACCCTCCTAGATGTACGGCGATGTTCGAGATGAGAGCCACATCACGCCTGGGAGCAACAAATCTTAGGGCCTGTCAGCGAACGCGTGCGGCCGACAATGACGGTATAGTGCAGAGACAAAGCGAGAGCAATAGACAGTGAAAGTAAGAGGGGTAGGCGCGTCATACATTTTAATACATATAAGTAGATATAGAGAGAATGTGTGAGAGACAGAGACAGAAAGAAGTACGAAACAAAACTGGATATTGTGCAAAGCGACACGTACCACAGCTGCCACCCTACACCCGCTGCTCCCCCACATAATCCGCCGACCCCTTGTGGGTCTCTAGGCGTGTGAGATAGTTCCCCCCCCCCCCACATTCCCCCCCCAGGGATCCCAAACCGGAGATTCGACCCCCCCCCTCGCCGACGACGAGCGACTCACGGGGCTCTTCTGGGCCCAGAAGGGGCTCAAGACAGGCCAAGAAGGCCCCAAGACGCCTCCAACACGGCCCACGAGGGCCCCGACACGCCAAACGAAAATTCCAAGACGCCCACGATGGCCCAAAGACGAGCCAAGAGGCCTCCAAGACGGCCCAAGAGGCCTCCAAGAGCAGTCCTCAGAATGGATTCAAAGCCGAAAAACGTCAAATTCCTATGGGAAACGTACATTTTGATCATATACGACTTGTCCGCCGTGACGGCGTTCCAGACGGTCCAAAAACACCCCATGACCGTCCCAAGGCGGCCCAAGAGGCCACCAAGAGGCGCCCAAGTTGGCCCAAGAGGGCGCCAAGACAGCCCAAGAGGCCCCCAACACGGCCCAAGAAAGCTCCAAGACGGCTCCAAGAGGGGGCCCAGAAGGGGGAGCCCGAACCGATAATCCGAGCCTTCCGCCCCAAGACGGCCCTAGAAGGCCCCAAGAGGCCCCAAAAGGCTCCCAGGACGCCCCCAAAAGGCCCCAGGAGGCCCCCACGACGCCCCAAAACGGCCCCAAAACGGCCGTCAAGAGGCTTCGAAACTGCCTCCAAGAGTCCCGCGAGAAGCCCCGCAAGAGATCCCAGCGATCACTGCACAAGCGGGATTCGCGCTCCCGAAGGCAAGAACCCATAATCCATGACCCAGATCATTTCCTCCTCCTCCCCCCCCACCGCCCTCCTCACCCGCCTTTTTCCACCTCGGCCTCTCAGTGTCTTCAAAACTGTTCCCACAAGCCCCCGAAAGGCGTGCCGCGAAATACCGATACACATACAAGAACCGCCCACCCATAGACCACAACCAAAAGCCTCATTTCATTGTCCCTCTCCTTTTCCTCCTCCACCCTCTCCTCGTCCCCCTCCCCCTCGTCCCCCTCCTCTTGTTCCTGGCCCGCTTCACCTCGTCGTATTCGATGATTATCCCCCGTATCCTCCGCATCATCCCCCAATCTTCTGTCCCCGTTCTCCTTCTCCCTCCAGCGCCCGATTCGGCATCATTTGCAGGTCTTGCACTCCAGGGTGTTTTTGTTTGCGTCGCGCGAGACATTGCGCGGGTCGGGGAACGCCGACTTCGGCAGTCTTTTCTTGCACGCACGGCTGCACTGATACGCCTGCCTTCCCCCGTATCCTCCGCCTCATCCCCCAATCTCCTGTCCCCATTCCCCTTCTCCCTCCAGTGCCCGATTCGGCATCATTTGCAGGTATTGCACTTCAGGGCGTGTTTTTGTTTGCGTCGCGCGGGACATTGCGCGGGTCGGGGAACGCCGACTTCGGCAGTCTTCTCTTGCACGCGCCGCTGCACTGATACGCCTGCCAGCTGCGGGCTGTGAACCCGAGTTCCTTGCAGCCTCCGCACGCCACTTTCGATCCTTTCGGCGCTCGATGATTTTTCTCTTGCTCATGCTTCAAATGTCTCGTGTCCGAGAACGCTTCTCCGCACGCCGCGCACGTCAGCGGCTTCGCCTCCGCCTTGGCTTTTCGTTTTAGATTCCCTGCCTCGCAACTCGTCTGCAAAACCGCCTTCTCCCGTTCTTCCGCGCACTTCCGACGCAATCTCTGGCCCGCTGCATTGTGCTTCTTCTGGGCTTCCGACATATCCACCTTTTCGTCATACAGCGAGAGGCACGCCCCGTTCGTACATCGCACTGTTCCGACGCTCTCCTTCCACTTCGCATTGCCTTTCCGCGAATTCTGCTGGGCTTTGACATGGCTGCACTTCCCGCAATACATTGTCCTAATCCTTTTCGTCTCCCCGTCGTCCGCCGCTGAAACCGAGTTCCGACCACTACCGCGCCGTGCCGCGTCGTCACCCTCTGCTCTCGTCGCCCACCCTCCGCACGTTGTGCGCCATTTCTCGTCTGCGTTGTTCACTTCCTCCGTGCACTCTTTGCAGAACGCCGGCCTGTCCTTTCTCTGGAATTCGCACTTCGTGAACGCCTCTACCAACAACCTCCGCCGGCAGCGTTCGCACTGGCCCCGTGGCATTAGCACCGCCTCCCACTCATCCCAATTCACATTTCCCCCGCGAAGCACCTGCAACAATTTCTGCGCGCCGGGCATTTACCCCGCGTTGTACGGCTTCCTGTCGAAAAGCCCGAAAATCAACAAGTTCTCCCGCTTCCGCACGCGCGCGACGGCAACGTGACTCGACATCCAACTTACGCCGCGCCCTCTTTCGAGGTCCGCTATCACTGCGGCCATGGCCCGGCCCTGCGCAGAGTGCGCAGTTACTGCCAAAGCCGGAGTGACCATGAACTGCGTGCGTCTCACACATAATACTGGATGCTTCCGATATCCGCCCAAGAACCACTGCCGCCCTTTCGATGGAAGGATCGGATACAGCCCCGGCCCCCACCCTGGCAGGTGCCACTCTTTCGTATTGAAGTCCAACACAATGACTCTCGGCAGATGCATCAATACTTCCTCTTCTTCATCACCCACGACCTCATCCTCGTGCAACACCCACCCATGCATCGTCGCTGTGCGACCCCGCAGAAGCTGCTTCTTTGACCGATCCAAGTGATCACCCAGAGCCACGGGCATGCCCTTGGCTAACGGCAGCCAGCCCGGCAAGCTCGCGCACTCCTTCTCGTGGTACCCCAGCCAACGTATCTTATCCTCCACCGTGCACGGCCGCCTCTGTCCCCCCCGCGGCAACGGCGGCCCCTGGCTGCGACCCACAGCAGCTGTTCTCCTCGCCCCTTCGCCCACTGCACAGCTCTGTGCTTCCCGACGCGGCAACGAATGTCCTGATTCGCATAAATGGCGACAGCTTCCAGGAACTTCCCCCCCCGAAACCGCGCGTCTTCCGGCGACGTGGCAACGAGCTTTCTCTTCTCCCGCTCAGCTTTGCAAGCGTCACATTCGAGCTCGTTTTGCTTCGCAATTGCCTCTATGTCTTCGAGACAGCAGGCGTTCCCGCACAACGGAGAACCGTTCACCCACGACCCCGGAACATCCGTCGGTTTGCCATGCAAAAAATTGCGCGTGCGTTCGGACCAGGCCCCTCGGCGGAACTCGCCCTGCACTGCGAGAAACCAGTCGTCTTGATCCTCCACGCGCTTGCATTGCGTCAACTCTGTCATTCCTTGCACTGCTCCTTCGCCTCCAGCACCCCAGAAAATGCACTGACCGTGGTTATCCGCGGCACCCGGCTGCCGTCCCTGACGGCGGCTCCAATTGATAGAACTCACCGCAGAACAGCACATGCACGCCCCCGAAGGGCCTGGCAATGCCGTCTCCGCCTACCTTCGTCTCACTTGCAGCTGATGTGCACGGCCGAAAATGCGAGTCCAGCTCTGCAACAAAGTTCGCGCTGACCATGCTGATTTCGTCCAAAGCCAGCCACTTCCACTGTGACATACGCTGCGCCGCTCGCTCTTTCTTCGATTTCTTCCTCGTTTCTGCGATGGCATCGCCCGCCGCGCCCTTCTTCTCTTTCGCATTGTTCACACCGAGTCCAAATGCACTGTGAATCGCATTCCCGTCCAGAGCTGACGCGTTTGTAGCCTGCAACGCTGCTACCTGGAAATCTACGCCGCGCGCCCACCCCAGCTCCTGTTCGAAAAGCCCCTTCCGCATCTTATCCATGGCGAAACTTTTTCCGGCCCCCGGGCCACCATGCAACATCCACACGAGAGGCTGCATATCAGAACGGCTCTGGCCAGTTTTCTTGCCGCTCGCGGAAATCCCGAAGTCTTGCGCCAACACGCGGTCTGCCACCTTCTCCACGATGCTACGCTGTCCCGCGTTTAACCCGCTGTCCGCAAGGCCATGTCTCCATTTCCGCACACTCGACGCAGTGGCTTCTTTGCCGCCAGCACTTCTGGGGCGCCTTCCTCTCCAACAGCGCCGCTGCCTTCTGCGGCCCTCGACGCCGCGGCCACCGCTTGCGCTTTCTGCACGACCGCGCCATCCCACCTCAACACACCGCCCCCTCCGCGCTTCCTGCGCTTTCCACTCTTTCGACTCGGTCTCTCGCCCCGCACGGCGTCGCCCCTGGCCGTGGCCCCCCGGCTCCTGGTTTTCGCACTCCGCGTCTACATGTGTCCGTCGGTCCTCCGCCCCCATGGACGCGCCCCCCACGCGCGTCTTACGCCTGGTCGCCGCGTCGACAATTCGCGGATCCAGTTCTTCATCGCTGTACAGCTCGTCCTCGTGCTTCACTAGATCTTCGTCCGTGACTGGTCGCAAATCCACCACGCCCATGTAGTTCTGCACGTACCTCTTCGTTTCTTCACACGGCACCCCTTTCCTGAGCCACTCCAAAGACGCCTCCGCCCACGACCCCTGCGCTCCGCGGAACTCCCGCAGATGCGGCACTCCACAGTCGACATCGTCACGAAGTGCGAAGGCCCGGAAGTACACCATCAGCAAGAACGCGCCCCCACCCCCCTGCCCCGCTCCGCGTTTCGGCCGCGGCGCCCCATGAAACCTAAGGTTTCTGGGGCGCTCGTTTCGCGTAAGCACCCACGCGTGCCTCAAAATTTCCAGCTCGGGCAAATCTGGAAACGGGACCCACGAATAACTCCCCCAGGCTCCCTTGATCACATATCCACTCCAGCTCTCAACTGGGGTCCGCCCTGCGCACCGCTGTCGTCAGCATACGCTCTCTGCTGGTCTGCTCTGCGGATCTTCTGAATACCAGACTGCGTAAGCTGCGCGTGGTACTCATTGCTGGCCGCGGCTGCCAGCTCTGCTCCGCTGCGAGGAAATGCTGCCAACTCGATGCGCCAGTATCGCAAAAACTCGCACGATGATAAGTGTACCAAGTCGGGCGCACCAGGAGCGCCCATTGGGCGCATGCCATACAAGTATACTGGACTCTTGGACACAATTCGATCTCGACCCTTCTCGTCTGTCCGCTTCGAGCATCCCCGACGCTTCTACGGTGTCACCGCCCCCTTCTGCACAGAGCCGTTCCGCCATGCGCGCAGCCTCTGCCCCAGGGATCATGGCTGACTTCGCAGTCTTGATACTCTCAGCACCAGTCACGTCCCTAGTGTCTCGGTACGCTCGCAGATTCGCACTTTCCTGCGCTGACCGCACCACGCCTCTCCCGTGCATGTCGCTGAGAAACCTCTCCATGTGCCTGTTCGCTCGGTACGCAGCGGCCCTGTCTTTCGCCTGCTCCGCAAGGGCGTGGCGGCCCTTTTTCACCCCCCTCACCTCGTTGAACGACGGGGCGCACCGCTTACACTGATAGTCCGCCGCATATCCCGCGGCTGCATTCTGCGCTCGCTGCGCTGCCAGAACCATGTCTGTTGGTCGATCCGTCTCCCAGCACCGTTCTTCGCATACACAACTATCGCGCGTCGCTCGCGTCACGGGGAACATGCACGGGATCTGCAAATCACTGTTAAAATTCAACCCTACCGCGCCGCTCAGCATCGCAGGCAACGCCCCGTTCAGGTTCTTCGTTCATGGGCCCGTGCAATCACCCTGTCATGCCCCTTCTCCCTGCTCGCGGCATGCCGCGGCTTTTCAAAAAAAACCTCGGCACAACACTATGGCGCGATCGATGAGCCACGTCGTCCGCGGAAAAAAAGCTTCAGCACTGCGTCATGTCGTCTTTCCTCTGACAATGTGCCAACGGCACCACGCGCTGCAAACGCTTACTCCACTGGCGCACGTGGCTCTGTCGAAACTCCTGCCCCATTTTGCATCCAGACGCAGAGGTATTCTTGCAGCCAGGTTCGCCCTGCCTCGTTGCCTTTGTCGCATCTTCTGTTCTCTCATTGCCGCTCCTAGATTTCCCCCCGCCGCCTGCCGTCTCTTTGAACCCCTGATCCTTGCCGCTGCGCAAGTACTCTGGCGCTGCGACCAGCTCTGTGGCGTCGCGGCACGTGGGCCATGCCTTCTCTCCCTCCGTTTTCCTGCGCCTCCAGCGTTCTACGTCAGCGTGCTCTTGACGACGCGTTTCTCTTGTAGCTCTTGTATTATTCTACAAGCTCCTTCAGCAAATCTGCGGCAGCTGTAGCAGTTCGCGCAACGAGGCACGCTGGTGCAGACACTGAACGAAGACTTGCACGTGCAGATGCAAACTCCCAGCCGACTTCTGAGCTTCAATGCTGCCGTGCACCCCGCCCACGCGACCCAAGCACCCGCCAACCGCCGTCGCGTTGCTGCCGAGCAAATCTGCGCACTCGCAGGCCGGGCAATTCGGACAATATCGCAAGCCCAAAATGTGCTCGAAACCAAGCCCCACGATGACCCGAAACCCGTCAACGCCCGCCAGCGGGCCCCAAGCCAGCACAGCTCTTCTCTCGTCCGACTCGGGCACAGCATCTGCCAACATCGCCACAGGCACTGCCATGTCCACGTCGTCCTCGCCCTCTGCCCCCTCTGCGTCCGCTCCGTTCTCGCTCGCCTGCTCGCCCCGATCTCTGGCCAAGGCATCTCTAAAGAAATCATCCTTGCGCGCCAGCGACGGCTCCCACAACCTACCACGCGTTGGGCCGTCACGCGCCCGCGCTCCACTACGATTCACGGGGTCCTTCTTTCGCGACCGCGACAGCCGCGCCATTACCAGATTGCTTCTCTCGTCTGGGGACATGGTGAAAATAACGGTACTCCATGGGCGATTCGAGCTGCATGGGTGTCGTACCGCATGAGCGTCCGCACCTCGTTCGCCCCTTCAATCTTGCGAGCGACTGCGCTGACTCCCGCAGCCAGACGTTTCGATATCGCATCCACTGACTGAACATATTTTAACTTCGAGAAATCTCCGCAAACGCTCGTGGTCTTGCCGACTGACGGATTTTTGTACGTACCATGCACAGCTTCTACGATGCTCACGGCTGCCTTTTCGAGTTCTCCTTGCGAATACTGGCATTCCGTCTCTCCGTCCTTTCTATAGTCCGCCAAGCGGACGGACCGGGCCATATTCACTGAGCTTTGAAACAAGACCGACGACAACGTAAAACCGAACCGCCATTCACGCCTGAACTGAGACTCCACCCGACGCGTCATGATTCGCGCCCACAGAGCCAACTCCGCGCGGGGCGCCGCGGGCCCACGTCGACGTCGCGCATTTTCCTGCCACTCAGGCACGTCAGGCATCCCTACAGGGGAAGACTGCCCACTTCGGTCGTCGATTCGCGATGCTTGTCGAAGAGAACTCCGAGCTGCCACTCGGGCACAAAGACCGTAAGTATAAAGGCCGGGTCGTCTTCGACGGTTCTAGCGTGAGAGCTCAGAATAAAGATGTGGCGTTGTTTCAAGAACTTCCCAGCTGCCCTGCTACAACGCAGGCCAGCAAAGCAGCTGACACCTACGGGCTCTTCGAAGGCCATAGTATCGAACAAACCGACGCCCGTCAGGCCTACACTCAATCAAAGTTGGGTGGCACCCCTATGCGGGTATTTCTGCCCCGCGATGAGTGGCCCGAGTCCTGGTCGCATATGCGCAACCCCGTATGCCCGCTGATTTTATCTTTGTACGGACACCCTGATTCGGGGGGAGATTGAGAGCAACACTGCGAAGGGCATGTTACGGCTAAAGGTTTTATCACATGTACCCCGTGGCGCAGCTGTTATTTTCAAACAGAACTGAAACTTTTCTTGATAATCTATGTTGATGATGTTAAGCTGGCTGGCCCTGCCGACAAGCTAGCTCAAGGATGGATGGCGTTGCAATCCCCATCTCCCAATTGCCCCAAAGGCATAGAGATTGATCCTCCAACAGCGGTCGGACGATATTTGGGTTGCGAACACCGTCTATCCACACCATTTGTCGACTGGCAAGGTGAGTTGCCCACGAATTTGGACCCACCGCCTCCTAAAGTTAAGAAGAACGCACCCGTCCCAGACGAGAGCGATGAGGAGGAAACGCGGGGTGACTCGGCGGCCCAGCCGCCGAAGCTATACCAACCGAGAGAACCCAAACAGGCCAGAGTAGAGTACGACATGACTGAATTCTTCGAATCCTGTGTCACTTTATATGCCCAACTCACAGATACTGCCACAGCTACGTATCCTGCTGCGGGTACCCCGTTTGGCCCCGAACTTGCCGATCTTGAGGACGGTCAAGGCGGGCCTAGGGGTGAAGTTTGCTCCCCTGCAGAGGAAGCAATGGCGTCAGCCTTGCACATCAATGTTGACGTTGGGCCCCAGATCAAGAGATCGTTGTGCACGGCCTTGACGCCGCAGCGGCCAGCCCCTGGCTTCCACCTGCTTCCACCACACGTTTCCGTTTCCTTGCGCTTGCTTGCGGCTGATTGTACTTGTCGGGGTCCACGCGCCAGTACCTATGCATGATACAAGCATATTGTTCCCCATATCCAAACAGATGGGGCTCTTGTTCCCCATATCCTAAGTACCGGGTTCTTGTTATTCCCCATATCCTAAGTATGGGGTTCTTGTTATTGGCGGACCGCGCCGGAGGAGAGAGAGAACACACCACTCCTCTCCCTCATCACACTCAGTCATGACTCAGACTCATCACTCATCACTCAGACTCACTCATCACTCAAACTCATTCCTCACTCAGACTCACTCATCACTCAGACTCACTCGTACGTGTACTCATATATTCACTGACTCACTCAGGTCCACTCATCGGATGACTCACACACACACTGATGTTGAGGATGTCTCAGGCGATTCGATGGTTTCAGCACTCCTAATGGGAGCGGCGGGAGGGTATTGCACTCGGCCCCTTTCGCGGGATTTTGTGAGGATGTCCCAGGCGGTTTGGCCAGTTTCTCTTCCAACATGTTTCGCTTTCGGAGCAGATTTGGAGGATGTCTCAGGCGATTCGCTGGTTTCAGCACTCCTAATGGGAGCGGCGGGGGGGTATTGCACTCGGCCCCTTTCGCGGGATTTCGTGAGGATGTCCCAGGCGGTTTGGCCAGTTTCTCTTCCATCATGTTTCGCTTTCGGAGCAGAGTTGGAGGATGTCTCAGGCGATTCGCTGGTTTCAGCACCCCTAAAGGGAGCGGCGGGGGGGTATTGCACTCGGCCCCTTTCGCGGGATTTTGTGGGGATGTCTCAGGCGGTTTGGCCATTTTCTCTTCCAACATGTGTCGCTTTCGGAGCAGATTTGGAGGATGTCTCAGGCGATTCGCTGGTTTCAGCACCCCTAAAGGGAGCGGCGGGGGGGTATTGCACTCGGCCCCTTTCGCGGGATTTTGTGGGGATGTCTCAGGCGGTTTGGCCATTTTCTCTTCCAACAGGTTTCGCTTTCGGAGCAGATTTGGAGGACGCTCGCGCCCAGTTTGCGGGGATGTCTCAGGCGGTTTGGCCGTTATGATGCTGGGCATCTGTCGTTTTCGGAGCAGTTTGGGGAGGATGTCTCAGGCGATTTGCTGGTTTCAGCACTCCCAAGGAGGAGGAGGAGGAGGAGGAGGAGGAGGAACAGGAGGAGGAGGAGGAACAGGAGGAGGAGGAGGAGGAGGAGGAGGAAGAAAGTGAAGGAGGAAGCGGGAGGAGGGAGGTAGAGACGAGGAGGAGGAGGAGGAGGGACAGCATGAAACACGGTAGGAGGGGAGGATGATGATGATGAATGATGATGATTTGATGAGGAGGAGGAGGAGGAGGAGGAGGAGAAGGAGGAGGAGGACGTGGGCAACTCGAGTAGCCATGGCCAGCCAGAGATCGATGTTCGATGTTCAAGGCTCTTTTAGGGTTATCAAAAAACGTTCCGCCTCACTTCCTTCGCTTTCCGATAGCCTTCACTCTTCTGCATTTCCTACTCACTCATCACTCAGACTCACTCATCACTCAGACTCAGTCATCACTCGGATTCAGTCATGACTCAGACTCATCACTCATCACTGAGACTCACTCATCACTCAGACTCACTCATCACTCAGACTCACTCATCACTCAGACACGCTCGTACTTGTCCTCATACATTCACTACACTCACTCAGGTCCACTCACCGGATGACTCACACACACTGATGTTGAGGATGTGTCAGGCGATTCTGTGGCTTCATCACTCCTAAGGGGAGCGGCGGGGGGGTATTTCACTCGGCCCCTTTCGCTGGATTTTGTGGGGATGTCTCATGCGGTTTGGCCATTTTCTCTTCCAACATGTTTCGCTTTCGGAGCAGATTTGGAGGATGTCTCAGGCGATTCGCTGGTTTCAGCACTCCTAAGGGGAGCGGCGGAGGGGTATTTCACTCGGCCCCGTTCGCGGATGTGGGGGGATGCTCAGGCGGTTTTGGCCATTTTCTCTTCCAACATGTTTCGCTTTGCAGAGCAGATTTGGAGGATGTCTCAGGCGATTCGTCGGTTTCAGCACTCCAAGGGGAGCGGCGAGCGGGGTATTTCACTCGGCTCCTTTCGCGGGATTGTGGGGATGCCTCAGGCGGTTTGGCCATTTTCTCTTCCAACATGTTTCGCTTTCGGAGCAGATTTGGAGGACGTTCGCGCCCAGTTTGCGGGGATGTCTCAGGCGGTTTGGCCGTTCTGATGCTGGGCATCTGTCGTTTTCGGAGCAGTTTTGGAAGGATGTCTCAGGCGATCTGCTGGTTTCAGCACTCCCAAGGAGGAGGAGGAGGAGGAGGAGGAGGAGGAAGAGAAGGAGGAAGCGAGGAGGAGGAGGAAGAGGACGAGGAGGAGGAGGACAGCATGAACACGGTAGGAGCAGAAGCAAGAAAGGGATGATGATGATGATGATGATGATGATGATGAGGAGGAGGAGGAGGAGGGGGACGCGAGCAACTCGAGTAGACAAGGCCAGACGATCGAGGTTCGATGTTCCAAAGCTTCAGGTTTTACTCAAACGCTTCCGCCTCACTCTCCTTCGCTCTCCACTCTCCTTCACCCTTCTGCATTCATACTCACTCATACTCAGATTCAGTCACACGCAGGCTCACTCGCACTTAGACTCGCTCATATCCATACTTAAACTTACTCACACTCAGACTCACGCTCAAAACTACTCATACTCAGACTCGCTGCTGCTCAGACTCATCATCCGTCGGTCCGCTCAAACGCAGACCGACTCACACTCAGACTGCCTCACATCCATACCCAATGACACTCGGCTCACTCGCACTCATATTCATTAACACACACTTTTTCTCACACTCAGACCCACTCAAGCCCAGACTCACTCATGCTCAGACTCATCATGCTACGATCCGCTCAATCACAGACTGGCTCACACTCAGATTCGTCCATACTCAGACCCACTCGCACACTGACGCAGTCGCGCTCATATTTACTCACACGCATACCCACTCAAACCCAGGCTCACTCGCACCCAGATTAACTCACACTCAGAATCAGTCGCTCTCAGATTTGCTTTTGGTCGCACTCATGCTTGCAGACTGTGGGAATGTCTCGAGCGAGCGCTTCGCCCTCGCACACAGGCGCTCATTGACAGATATCAGGAGAAAGACGTACCAAAAAAATGAGATGCGCATATGGGGAGCCCCGCGTCGAGTAATTATTGGCGGACAGCGCCGGAGGAACAGAGAGAGAACAGAACACCACCTCACCTCCTCTCACTCAGACCCACTCAAGACTCACTCATCACTCAGACTCCCGCATCACTCAGACTCAGTCAGTCACTCAGACTCACGCATCACTCAGACCCACTCATCAATCAGACTCACTCATCACTCAGACCCACTCATCACTCGGACTCAGTCATGACTCAGACTCATCACTCATCACTCAGACTCACTCATCACTCAGACTCACTCATCACTCAGACTCACTCATCACACAGACTCACTCGTACCTGTACTCGTACATTCACTACACTCACTCAGGTCCACTCACCGGATGACTCACACACACTGGTGTTGAGGATGTGCCAGGCGATTCTGTGGCTTCAGCACTCCTAAGGGGAGCGGCGGGGGGGTATTTCCCTCGGCCCCTGTCGCGGACTTTTGTGAGGATGTCACAGGCGGTTTTGCCTTTTTCTCTTCCAACATGTTTCGCTTTCGGAGCCGATGTGGAGGATGTCTCCGGCGAATCGACGGTGTTCAGCACTCTAATCGGGAACGGCGGGGGTGATTGCCACTCGGCCCTTGCGGAAATGTTTGGTGGGGATGTCTCAGGCGGGTTGCCTCTTTTCCTCCTCCAACATGTTTTCGCTTTTCGGAGCAGATTGGAGGAGGAGAGGAGGAGAGGAGGAGAGGAGGACCAGGGGAGGAGGAGGACGATTGAGGAGGAGGAGGCGCAGGACCAGGAGGAGGATTGCAGGAGGAGGAGGAGCAGGACTAGAGAGGAGGAGGAGGAGGAAGAGGAGGAGGAGGAGGCATGGGAGGCAGGAGGACGGCAAGTCTACTCTCTTCCTCTTTCCTTCATCCTCCGACGGATGAGGAGGAGGAGGAGGAGGAGGAGGAGGAGGAGGAGGAGGAGGCGGAGCCAGGTGGCTGAGGGGAGGTGTAGGAGGAGGAAGAGGTGGAGCAGGAGGAGGGGGAGGAGGACCAGGAGGAGGAGGAGGAGGAGGAGGGAGACCAGGAGGAGGAGGAGGAGGATGAGGAGGAGGAGCAGGATTAGGAGGAGGAGGAGGAGGCAGGGGAGGCAGGAGGACGGCAAGTTTTCTCTCTTCCTCTTTCCTTCATCCCCCGACGGATGAGGAGGAGGAGGAGGAGGAGGAGGAGGAGGAGGAGGAGGAGGAGGGGGGGACCAGGAGGGGGGGGAGGATGATGATGATGATGATGATGATGATGATGATGATGATGATGATGATGATGATGATGATGATGATGATGATGATGATCATGATGATGATGATGATGATGATGAGGAGGAGTACTCGACGCGGGGCTCCCCATATGCTGCGCATCTCATTATATTGGAACGTATTTCTCTTGATATCTGTCAATGGGCGCCTGTGTGCGAGGGCGAACCGCTCGCTCGAGACATTCCCACAGTCTGCAAGCATGAGTGCGACCAATAGCAAATCTGAGAGCGACTGATTCTGAGTGTGAGTTAATACGGGTGCGATTGAACCTGGGTTTGAGTGGGTATGCGCGTGAGTAAATATGAGCGCGAGTGCGTCTGTGTGCGAGTGGGTCTGAGTATGGACGAATATGAGTGTGAGCAGGTCTGTGATTGAGCGGATCGTAGCATATGAGTCTGAGCATGAGTGAGTCTGAGCTTGAGTGGGTCTGAGTTTGAGAAAAGTGTGTGTTAATGAATCTGAATGCGAGTGAGCCGAGTGTGATTGGGTATGGAAGTGAAGCAGTCTGAGTGTGAGTCGGTCTGCGTTTGAGCGGACCGAAGGATGATGAGTTTGAGCAAGAGCGAGTCTGAGTATGAGTGGTCCTGAGCGTGAGTCTGAGCGTGAGTCAGTTTAATTATGGGTATGCGCGAGTCTAAGTGCGAGTGAGCCTGCGTGTGACTGGGTCTGAGTATGAGTGAGTATGAATGCAGACGAGTAAAGGAGAGCGGAGGGCGAAGGAGAGTGAGGCGGAAGCGTTTGGGTAAAACCTAAAGCTTTGGAACATCGAACCTCGATCGTCTGGCCCTGGCTACTCGAGTTGCCCACGTCCTCCTCCTCATCATCATCATCATCATCATCATCATCATCCTCATCATCATCCTAATCATAATCAGCATCATCATCATCATCATCATCATCATCATCATCATCATCATCATCATCATCATCATCATCATCATCGTCGTCATCTATGTCATATCACATCATCACATCATCATCATCATCATCACCATCATCATCATCATCATTCATATCATCATCCTCATCATTCCTCATCAATCATCATACTCATTCATCATCATTCATCATCATCATCATCC
Organism: Prorocentrum cordatum; assembly: GCA_963575745.1. NCBI lineage: Eukaryota > Dinophyceae > Prorocentrales > Prorocentraceae > Prorocentrum > Prorocentrum cordatum. The sequence goes on along the minus strand of CAUYUJ010021535.1, from coordinate 112,998 downwards.
TCCCCTTCCTGCTTCTGCTCCTACCGTGTTCATGCTGTCCTCCTTCTCCTCCTCCTCCTCGTCCTCTTCCTCCTCCTCCTCGCTTCCTCCTTATATTCCTCCTCCTCCTCCTCCTCCTCCTCCTTCTCTTCCTTCTCTTCCTCCTCCTCCTCCTCATCCTCCTCCTGCTCCTCCTCCCCCTCCTCCTCCTTGGGAGTGCTGAAACCAGCAAATCGCCTGAGACATCCTCCCACAACTGCTCCGAAAACGACAGATGCCCAGCATCATAACGGCCAACCGCCCCTGGGACAGCCCCGCAAACTGGCGAGAAACGTCCCCAGAATCTGCCTCCGAAAGCGAAACATGTTGAAAAGAAAAGGACCAGGGCCGCGGAGACATAATAAAAAACAAAAAAAAAAACAACCTAAAAAAAAAAACACTAAAAAACGCAAAAAAAACAAACAAAATCAACACATTCCGTTATCAACCCCCCCCACCCCCACCCCCTCCCCCCCCCACACCACAAAATCCCGCGAAAGGGGCCGAGTGAAATACCCCCCGCCGCTCCCCTTAGAGTGCTGAAGCCAGCCAATCGCCTGAGACATCCTCCAAGTCTGTTCCGAAAGCGAAACATACTGGAAGAGAAAATGGCCAAACCGCCTGAGACATCCCCACAAAATCCCGCGGAAAGGGGCCGAGTGAAATACCCCCCCGCCGCCCCCCTTAGAGCGCTGAAACCAGCGAATCGCCTGAGACATCCTCCAAGTCTGCTCCGAAAGCGAAACATGTTGGAAGAAAAAACGGCCAAATCGCCTGAGACATCCCCACAAAATCCAGCGAAAGGGGCCGAGTGAAATACCCCCCCGCCGCTCCCCTTAGGAGTCCTGAAACCAGCGAATCGCCTAAGACATCCTCCCAAAATTACTCCGAAAGCGAAACATGTTGGATGAGAAAAAGGCCAAACCGTCTGAGACACCCCCACAAGTACTCGACGCGGGGCTCCCCACATGTGCAGCCCATTCTCTTGGTACGTCTTTCTCTTGACATCTGTCAATGGGCGCCTGTGTGCGAGGGCGAACCGCTCGCTCGAGACATTCCCACAGTCTGCAAGCATGAGTGCGACCAATAGCAAATCTGAGAGCGACTGATTCTGAGTGTGAGGTAATCTGGGTGCGATTGAGCCTGGGTTTGAGTGGGTATGCGTGTGAGTAAATATGAGCGCGAGCGCGTCTGTGTGCGAGTGGGTCTGAGTATGGACGAATCTGAGTGTGAGCCAGTCTGTGCTTGAGCGGATCGTAGCATGATGGGTCTGAGCATGAGTGAGTCTGGGCTTGAGTGGGTCTGAGTTTAAGAAAAAGTGTGTGCTAATGAATATGAGTGCGAATGGGGCCGAGTGTGATTGGGTATGGGTGTGAGGCAGTCTGAGTGTGAGTCGGTCTGCGTTTGAGCGGACCGAAGGATGATGAGTCTGAGCAGGAGCGAGTCTGAGTATGAGTGGTTCTGAGCGTGAGTCTGAGTGTGAATAAGTTTAAGTATGGATATGAGCGAGTCTAAGTGCGAGTGAGCCTGCGTGTGACTGGGTATGAGTGAGTATGAATGCAGAAGGCTGAAGGAGAGCGGAAGGCGAAGGAGAGTGAGGCGGAAGCGTTTGGGTAAAACCTAAAACTTTGGAACATCGAACCTCGATCGTCTGGCCCTGGCTACTCGAATTGCCCACGTCCTCCTCCTCCTCCTCCGCCTCCTCATCATCATCATCAGCATCAGCATCATCATCATCATCATCATCATCATCATCATCATCATCATCATCATCATCATCATCATCATCATCAGCATCATCATCATCATACCCTGTCCGGCGGCGGCAAGAACCGGGTCATGCGGGCTGACCTCGCCGAACTAATAATCTACTACATAAGCATCCGAAGGGGGCAGCGGTACGCCAATACGCACGTTTACTATTATGAGTCCGCCTAATCTCCGTCGTCCTAATATTACGCATCCGAATCCAATGATCAAGTGCACAGCTCACTCCGCATCAGCATCCTGCCTCCGCAATCAAAGACGCCGACTCATGTCACACTGAATATTAATCCTCAAGCGCATAAGAAAGACCCGCATCCTACGCATCCCAGAAGCATCATACGAATCAGCATATTCAGAATCCTCAGTCCTCTCCTCCATCCCTCCTCCTCCTACTCCTCCTCCTTCCTCCTCCTCCTCTCCTCCTCCTCATTCTCCTCCTCATCCTCCTCCTCCTCCTCCTCCTCCTCCTCCTCCTCCTCCTCCTCCTCCTCCGTCCTCCTCCCTTCCCGTCCTCCTCCTCTCCTCCCCTCCTCTCCTCCTCCTCCTCCGCCTCCCCCGCCTCCTCCTCCTCCTCCTCCTCCTCCCCCTCGTCCTCCTCCTCCTCCTCCTTGGGAGTGTTGAAACCAGCAAATCGCCTAAGACATCCTCCCAAAACCAAAATTGTTCCGAAAAACGATAGATGATCAGCATCATAACGACCAAACCGCCTGAGACATCCCCGCAAACTGGGCGCGAACGTCGTCCAAATCTGCTCCGAAAGCGAAACGCGCTGGAAAACAAAATGGCCAAACCGCCTGGGACATCCCCACAACATCCCGCGAAAAGGGGCCGAGTGAAATACCCCCCGCCGCGCCCCTTAGAGTGCTGAAACCAGCGAATCGCCTGAGACATCCTCCAAGTCTGCTCCGAAAGCGAAACGTGTTGGAAGAGAAAATGGCCAAACCGCTTGAGACATCCCCACAGAATCCCGCGAAAGGGGCCGCGTGAAATACCCCCCGCCGCTCCCCTGAGAGTTGCCGAAAACCCGCGAAGTCGCTGAAGAATCCTCCAAATTGCTCTGAAAGCGAACACATGTTGCTGGAAGAGAAAAATGGACAAACCGCTTTGGCATCCCCGCGCAAATCCGCGAAAGGGGCCGAGTGGTATGTACCCCCCCCGCCGCTCCCCTTAGAGTGCCGAAACCAGCGAATCGCCTGAGACATCCCCGAAATCTGCCACGAAAAGCGAAACATGCTGGAGGAGAAAAATGCCAAACCGCCTGAGACATCCCCAGACTTACTCGACGCGGGGCCCCCCACATGTGCATCACATTCTCTTGGCACGTCTTTCTCTTGATAGCTGTCAATGAGCGCCTGTGTGCGAGGGCGAACCGCTCGCTCGAGACATTCCCACAGTCTGCAAGCACGAGTGCGACCAATAGCAAATCTGAGAGCGACTGGTTCTGAGTGTGAGGTAATCTGGGTGCGATTGAGCCTGGGTTTGAGTGGGTATGCGTGTGAGTAAATATGAGCGCGAGCGCGTCTGTGTGCGAGTGGGTCTGAGTATGGACGAATCTGACTGTGAGCCAGTCTGTGATTGAGCGGATCGTAGCATGATGAGTCTGAGCATGAGTCTGGGCTTGAGGGTGTCTGAGTGGGGGAAAAGTGTGTGTTAATGAATCTGAGTGCGAGTGAGCCGGGTGTGATTGGGTATGGATGTGAGGCAGTCTGAGTGTGAGTCGGTCTGCGCTTGAGCGGACCGAAGGATGATGAGTCTGAGCAGGCGCGAGTCTGGGTATGAGTGAATCTGGGTGTGAGTAAGTTTAAGTATGGAAATGAGCGAGTCTAAGTGCGAGTGAGCCTGCGCGTGACTGAGTCTGAGTATGCGTGAATATGAATGCAGAAGGCTGAAGGAGAGCGGAAGGCGAAGGAGGGTGAGGCGGAAGCGTTTGAGTAAAACCTAAAGCTTTGGAGCATCGAACCTCGATCGTCTGGCCCTGGCTACTCGAGT
>CAUYUJ010021535.1:0-109124 GCA_963575745.1 Prorocentrum cordatum | reverse complement strand
TGATGGGTGTGGTGTTCTGTCCTGTTCTGTGTCCTTCCGGCGCGGTCCGCCAATAACAAGAACCCCATCTTTGGATATGGGGAATAACAAGAACCCCATACTTAGGATATGGGGAAAAATCCGCGAAAGGGGCCGAGGGAAATACCCCCCCGCCGCCCCCCTTAAGTGCTGAAACCAGCGAATCGCCTGAGACATCCTCGCAAACTGCTCCGAAAGCGAAACATGTTGGAAGAGAAAATGTGATGACTGAGTCTGAGTGGGTCTGAGTGAGAGGAGGTGAGGTGGTGTTCTGTTCTCTCTCTGTTCCTCCGGCGCGGTCCGCCAATAACAAGAACCCCATCTCTTTGGATCCCCATATGTGCATCTCATTCTCTTGGTACGTCATCGAGTCGGATAGAAAACTCGAAGGAGGAGGAGGAGGAAGAAGAGGAGGACGACGAGGAGAAGGACGACGAGGAGAACGAGGAGGACGACGACGAGGAGAACGAGGAGGAGGACGGGGAGGAGAACGAGGAGGACGACAAGGAGAACGAGGACGACGACGACGACGACGACGACGACGAGGACGAGGAGGGAGAGGGCGGCCGGAGGCAGCTTCTGTGCCCCCCAGGGCCCCTCGGAGCCGCTGCGTGCATCTCGGCCGACCGGCGCGGCGACGCCATCAAACCGCCAGGCCGCTGGACTTAGTCGTCGTCGTCGTCGTCGTCGTCGTCGTCCGTCGTCCGTCGTCCGTCGTCCGTCGTCGTCGTCGTCGTCGTCGTCGTCGTCATCGTCGTCGTCGTCGTCGTCGTCGTCGTCGTCGTCGTCGCCGTCGGTCGTCCGTCGTCCGTCGTCCGTCGTCCGTCGTCCGTCGTCCGTCGTCCGTCGTCCGTCGCCCGTCGTCGTCGACGTCGTCGTCGTCGTCGCCCGTCGTCCGTCGATGTTGTCGTCGTCGTCGAGAAGTGAGACGAAGAGGAACGAGAGGAGAAAGAGGAAGAGCCAGACCGCTTTCGCCAGTGCGCAGCGTACAGCGAAGGGTTAAAAGCGAAACGAATTCAACTGTTTAAAATCTGCGTTTAAACAGTCGATCCTCTCAGTGAGGCCGTCCTTTGCGGATCCGACTGAATATACAGATTAAACTAGCCATGCAAACAACTGCTCATTGTTTATCCCAGCTGATCCTCTCAGTGAGGCCGGACTTTGCGCCTCCAGCTGGTTTAAACACAAAAGTTGAACAGATGTTTAGCTGCACGCTGCCAAGCTGTTGGGAGGATGTGGAGAGGAGAGAAAAGAGGTTACCTCGCATGCGACATCACCTACCGTTTAGCACCTGGCCCGCGAGCGCGAACATCTTGTCTACCTGTTTAGCGGCGGTCGCGGGCGCGTGAACGCACTTTCAAGGATTTCGCAGATCCGCCGACCCCTCGTGGGTCTCTGGGCGCGTGAGATTCCCCTCCAAAAATTCTTTCTCCCCCCCCCCCCAGGGTCCCCAAAACTGGGAATTTGACCCCCCCCCCAGGCCTGGGGGGATTAAGGGTCCCCCGACGACCCAAGAGGGCCCCAAGACGCACCCAAGACGGTTCAAGAAGGCCCCGAGTCTCTCAAAGATCGCTCCAAGACGCCCAAAATAGCCCCAAGACGGCTGAAGAGCCCTCCAAGAGCACTTCCAAGAGGCCAAATCATAAATGTTCTGAAAAAATCTGTGGAGGATTTTGGTATTCTCGCCTTTTCGGCCTTCCGCCGCTCCATGACGTCCCTAGAAGCCTCCAAGACCACTCCAAGACGGCCCAAGAAGCCTCCAAGACGGCCCCAAAACGGCCCCACAGGGCGCCCAAGACGGCCCAAGAGGCGCCCAAGACGGCCCACGAGGGCCCCCAGACAGCCTCAAGAGGGGCCCAAGAAGGGGAACGCGAACCGAAAATCCGAGCCTCCGGCCCCAAGAAGCCCCGAGGAGGCCCCCAAGAGGCCCCCCAAGAGGCCTCAAGAGGCTCCCCAGATGCCTAAACGAGGCCCCAAAACGATCCCCAGAGGCCTCAAAACTGCCTCTAGGAGACTCCCGAGAGGCTTCCCACGAGACCCCAACGAACATCCAAGAGGCCTATGACCCACAACCCAGGCACGGCGGCGGGATGGGCCGAAGGCCATTACGTAGATATAGGGGTCGGCGGATGTGGCGCAAGCCTGTAGAATCGACAAGACGAGACCGCCGATAGGCCTTCAAGGGCCCCCCCCCCGATCTCTGCCCAGACGAGCAGCGCAGTGGTGAGCCCTTCGCAGATCAGGTCGGCCCCGTCTCTCTTCTGGAGCCCTGCCGCGCCTGCCGCCGTACAAAGACCTGTCAAGTCAGGGTGCGCCCGAAGTGAAACTGCCCGTCTGCCCAGATGGGCCAAGCTGAAGGGACCCTGGGGCACACAAATGAATAGACACAAATAACAGGATTCCCCATTTTCTCCCATGTTTTCTGGGTTCGTGTCTTCCCCCCCACTTTCCATATTTTCCTACATTTTCTGGGGGGGGTCGACGATGAATTGTGTCTGTGTTTTTTCCCCTCCTGGCAAGTGTCCCCGAGAACAAACATGGTCCGTGGCGTCGAGAATCACCTAGGTGCCAAAATCAGGCCCCAGGAGGTCCCCGAAAGCCCCCGAGATGCCCCAGGACACTCCCAAGACCGCCTCCACGAGGCTTCCGAAAGGCCTCGCAAGAGATCCCCACAGGATCCAAGATGCATCTGACCTAAAGCCTGGGCACTGCGGCGGAATGGGCCGAAGGCCACTGATCCGCCGCCCCCTCTTGGTTTGCCACAGGGGTGCGCGGCGTGCTGGACTTTGGATAGCTGCTGGTCTCGTTTAAAGGTTCCCGGTGGACCTTCAGCCGATCGCGCTGGGCACCGGGAAGGGCGCATGCACATCCCAATTCATCGGTTTCCACAATCCGCAAGGACCCATAAATGTCCCACGTCGTCGATCTTCCCGTTCCAGACGGACCAAGACGGCACCCAAGACAGCCAAGGCTGCCTCCAAGACGGCCACGATGGTCCCAAGGGGGCCCAAGATGGCCCTAAGACGGCCCAAGAGGCCTCCAAAAGGACCTCCAGGAAGGCCCGAAGATGTCGAGATCACTGACTTCCCCTGGGTTTCTAAAGAGCGTTGGCGTTTGCTCGCTTCGGTGCTCCGACGGCCCAAGACGGCCCAGAGGCAAGGCCCCCAAGGGGGCCCCAGGAAGCTCCCAGGAGGCCCAAAGAATGCCCCACGAGGCTCCCAAGAGGTCTCCTCCTCCTCCTCCTCCTCCCTCCTCCTCCTCCTCCTCCTCCTCCTCCTCCTCCTCCTCCTCCTCCTCCTCCTCCTCCTCCTCCTCCTCTCCTCCTCCTCCTCCTCCTCCTCCTCCTCCTCTGCCTCCTCCTCCTCGTCCTCCTCCGCCTTCTTCCTCCCTCCTCCTTCCTCCCTCCTCCCAACTCCATCCTCCCTCCTCCCGCGATCATGTCGCATTCGCTTTGACAAGGACGGCGGGGGTGCTGGCATGTTGCCTGCTGCGTGCAGGCCCACCAGACACCACGATGGCCTCCCCGCCGCGATTGCGCATTGGCTTTCGACAAAGATGTTGGGGGTCAACATGTTTCCCAATGTGCGCTGTCACGTGCGCGGGCGCACCTGGCACACTCAGCGCGTGCCCCGAGCGTGGCGAACCTGGCGCGGCTGGAGAATGCGGCACACATGGCGCACACGGAGCATATCGCGCATCTGGCGCGCCGGGCGTGCCTGGCACGCTTGGGCCCCAGGGGTGCCTGACGCACCTGGCGCGCCTGGCACGCGTGGCGCACATCGCCCCAGCGTCGCGCCCATGGGGTCTGTGTTGGTTCCCAGTAGCTGTCCATCCATAGACGACCGCTGAAAATGCTGCGGCTCGAGTGCTACCTGTGTGCAGGGAGAGCCGGTGGGAGTGAGCGAAACGACTTGCGGGCGGGGAGTGTCTGGATCACTGTTCCCTTGTACTCAACACCCCCTCTCCCAGGCGGTCTGTAGCCAACCCGAACCAATGACAACACAACCCCCCACCATCCCTATCAAAAACAATACAAAACACAAGTTTGGGCCAAATCTTGGTTCATGCTCGTGGGACCCGCGAACACTTTGCATTGGTTCTTGACAGGGATACTCGGTGCTGCTTCTGTGTTGGGAGAGCGGGTGACAGTGAGCGAGACAGCTTGCGGGCGTACCGCGATCACTTTGCATGGGTTTTGTCAAGGACGGCGGGGGTGCCAGCATATCCAACCCATCCTTTGCAAAAGACCATACACAAAGTGCACTTTGCACCAAAATCTGGATCATGCGTGGACGCCCCGCGATCACCTTGCCTTGCTTTTTGACAAGGACGGCGGGGGGCGGGCACATTGCCTGCCGTGAGCAAAGCCAACACCCCCAAAACATTCCTTGCAAACAAATTATGTAAATCACACGTTGCGGGAAAATCTGGACCATGCGCGGGCACGAAACAGTCACGCTGCATCATGTTTCGGCACGGACGACGGGAGTGCCGGCATATTGCCTGCTGCGTGCAGGCCTAAAATCATCACCTTTTTCCAACAAAACAAAAAACTACATATACTTCCCGGCAACGATAATGCGCGGGAGCCCCGCGATCATTTTGCACTGATATAATTTGGACGACCTGAATGGGTACGGAAAAAATGGGAACAATGCGCAACAACAAATATTGCCCCAGACCAACAGCGGCCGCTGTTGGGCAGGCGGCCTTCTGTCTCCAGTGGACACCGGCCGCGGCGGCGCGGACAGCGAGTCTTGTTCAAAATGAACAGGACCTGCTGTTGGGCCTCGTACCCATCCTTTCCGCACACAGTTCGATCGTGCCGATACTTGACAGGGACGATGGGGGATGCCCTGGCAAGCGCGGCGCACCTCGCTGGCGTCGCCCATCTGGCTGGCGTCTGCATTGGTTTTCCCCTCCCGATCCTGGTCGATGGCGGCCCCTGCCCAATGCTGAGACGCGAAGGCTACCCATCGGTCGGAAGTAGGTAGATAGAACCATGAAGTAGGAAGGCGTTGAGAGTAGATTGGGTGTCCGCCCGCCCCCCAAGGAGGACGGAAACGGTGAAGCCACTCGATCCTTGAAATAGGAAGGCGCTTAGAAAAGATTGGAACCTGGGACTCCAAAAATACCTACTTTCAACGACCAATGGGTACTTATGTGGTGGGAGGGCGGGTGGGAGCGAGCGAGCCGGCCGTCCTTCGGGGCGGGAACCTCGACTCATCTCCCTACCCCCCGACCCCAAGGTCTGGACGGGGCGCCCCGCGAGGCGCTGGAGAGTACATAACGGCCGAAGATGACCTCCAAAAAAGTCAAGATTGCTTCCAACATGCGTCAAGAAACCCCAAGACGCTCCCAAGATGGTCTCAAGTGGCTACGGAGCTCCCCAGGGAGGCCTCCGAGAGACCAAAGCCCTTGCAAAACCGAAGGGAAGCCAACAATATTGAAGGGGCCCTGGGACACGCAAATAAAGACACACAGTTAAAAAGATTCCCCATAGTTTCCCACATTTCCTGGGTTCTTGTCTTCCCCCCCACTTCCCATATGTTCCCATATGTTCTGGGCGATCGACGATACATTGTGTCTGTGTGTTTTTCCCCCTCCTGAAAGATGTGCGTTCTCGCCGTTCCGCTTCCGACAGGTCTCCGAGGCCACGCGGTGGCTCCGAGATGGCCAGAGAGAGCCCCAAGAGAGGCCCCAAGAGAGCTCCGAGGCAGCTCCAAGAGCGCCCAGAGTTGCGCGCTGAGGGCGCGCCACGAGGGCCCCAAGAGGCATTGTCGAGGGCTCTCGAGGGGCGAGGCTGAGAAGGGACGCCCCTTCGCTCGAGACCGAAGCCATTTGACGTTCAGATACGTTGGCATCGCGGGTGCATCTTTGGGAGGCTGTGGGGCCACTATGCCTCCAAGACGGTCTCAGGCAGCCCAAGATGGCATCCAAGATCACTTGAGATCCCCCGAGATGGCTTCAGGTGGCCACCAGTATGACTCTAAGAGGCCCCACGATCGCTCCGATGCGGCTCTAAGTGGCCGCGGAACTCCCCGAGAAGGCCCCAAAGACGCCAACACCCTTCCACAACCTAAAGGGAACCAATGATTGGCGTTTTCGCTCGTGTTCGATCCCGTATGGCTTGCCACGCCTCACGATGGCTCCAAGACGGTCCAAGAGGGCCACACGAGAGACCTCGGATGGACCCGAAACGGCCCCAAGAGCGCCGAAGAGCGCCCGAAGAGAACCCCCAGAGGTGATTTTAACGCCTCTAGAAGGGCGCAGCCGTCAGGGTCCCCCCCTTCATTGATCGATATCCTCCAAGATGGACCCAAGAGGGCGCACAAGGCCCCCTCCAAATAGACCACAAGAGGGCTCCAAAATGGTTCCAAGAGGGCTCTATGTCCTCCTGAATGTCCAACAAAGCACCAAAAGCCTCCAAGAATGCCCTCACCGAGGCCCCAAGATGGCCCACGTAAGGTGCCAACGCCCATATCGAAAGATCCGCGCAGGCATTTATGGTTGACTCCTGGGCCTGCTCAGGCTGATCCCGATATTCGGGTCGACGGCTGTCCCCCTCTTAGGTTCCACTGCGTGCTCCCACACTTCCCTGGTCAATGTATCTTAGCTGGGCATCGTTGCTGAATTGGCTGGTGGGGACATTTTTTGGTACGGGGCGCGCGAAACGAGTCGAATGCCAGGCATGTAGGGGCAGGCTGTGCCACCGGCAAAGGAAAAAAATACCCTGTGACGTACCCAACCCATTTGTATCAATGGAAACGAGGAGTTGGCCGAAACTTGTATGGACAATCAACTTGATGTGTAAGCTACTTGGGAGGCGTCACTGTGCTGGGCCCCGCCAGCAGGCATCGAAAGTGGCGACAGTTTCACAGATCGCAACCCCCCAGGGATGGCGAGGTCTAATTTGAATCTGCGTGTGGCATCACTGTGCTGGGCCCCCCAGCAGGCCGCGAAAGTGGCGACAGTTTCACAGATCGCAGCCCCCCAGGGATGGCGAGGTCTAACTTGAATCCGCCGTGGGTACCCACTGTGCTGGGCCCCCCAGCAGCCCTCGAAAGTGGCGACAGTTTCACGAATCGCAGCCCCCCAGGGATGGCGAGGTCCCATTTGAGTCCGCCGTGGGTACCCACTGTGCTGGGCCCCCCAGCAGGCCTCGAAAGTGGCGACAGTTTCACAGATCGCAGCCCCCCAGGGATGGCGAGGTCCCCTTTGAGTCCGCCGTGGGTACCCACTGTGCTGGGCCCCTCAGCAGCCCTCGAAAGTGGTGACAGTTTCACAGATCGCAGCCCCCCAGGGATGGCGAGGTCCAATTTGAGTCCGCCGTGGTACCCACTGTGCTGGGCCCCCCAGCAGGCCTCGAAAGTGGCGACAGTTTCACAGATCGCAGCCCCCCAGGGATGGCGAGGTCCCATTTGAGTCCGCCGTGGGTACCCACTGTGCTGGGCCCCCCAGCAGGCCTCGAAAGTGGCGACAGTTTCACAGATCGCAGCCCCCCAGGGATGGCGAGGTCTAATTTGAATCCGCCGTGGGTACCCACTGTGCTGGGCCCCCCAGCAGCCCTCGAAAGTGGCGACAGTTTCACAGATCGCAGCCCCCCAGGGATGGCGAGGGATCCGCCGCGGGTGCAGACTGTGGGCCCCCCAAGCCTCGAAAGCGGCGACAGGGATCGCAGCCCCCCAGGGATGGCGAGGTCCCATTTGAGTCCGCCGCGGGTGCAGACTGTGCTGGGCCCCCCAGCAGGCCTCGAAAGTGGCGACAGTTTCACAGATCGCAGCCCCCCAGGGATGGCGAGGTCTAATTTGAATCCGCCGCGGTGCAGACTGTGCTGGGCAGGCCTCGAAAGTGGCGACAGTTTCACAGATCGCAGCCCCCCAGGGATGGCGAGGTCTAATTGAATCCGCCGCGGGTGCAGACTGTGCTGGGCCCCGCCAGCAGGCCTCGAAAGTGGCGACAGTTTCGCAGATCGCAGCCCCCCAGGGATGGCGAGGTCCCATTTGAGTCCGCCGCGGGTGCAGACTGTGCTGGGCCCCCCAGCAGCCCTCGAAAGTGGCGACAGTTTCACAGATCGCAGCCCCCCAGGGATGGCGAGGTCTAACCTGAGTCCCCGTCGTCACTCCGCTGCCCCCCCCAACCCCCAGCAGCCTCGAAAGTGGCGACAGTTTCACGGATCGCAGCCCCCCAGCGATGGCGAGGTCTAATCTGAGTCCCCGTAAGACGTCACTGAGCTGGGCCCCCCAGCAGCCCTCGAAAGTGGCGACAAATTCACAGATCGCAGCCCCCCAGTGATGGCGAGGTCTAATCTGAGTCCCCGTAAGACGTCACTGTGCTGGGCCCCCCAGCAGCCCTCGAAAGTGGCGACAGTTTCACAGATCGCAGCCCCCCAGGGATGGCGAAATCTAATCTAAGTCCCCGTAAGACGTCACTGTGCTGGGCCCCTCAGCAGCCCTCAAAAGTGGCGACAGTTTCACGGATCGCAGCCCCACAGGGATGGCGAGGTCCCATTTGAGTCCGCCGCGGGTGCAGATTGTGCTGGGCCCCCAGCAAGCCTCGAAATTGGCGACAGTTTCACAGATCGCAGCCCCCCAGGGATGGCGATGAATGTGCTGGGCCCCCCAGCAGCCTCGTTTCACAGATCGCAGCCCCCCAGGGATGGCGAGGTCCCATTTGAGTCCGCCGTGGGTACCCACTGTGCTGGGCCCCCCAGCAGCCCTCGAAAGTGGCGACAGTTTCACAGATCGCAGCCCCCCAGGGATGGCGAGGTCCCATTTGAGTCCGCCGCGGGTGCAGACTGCGCTGGGCCCCCCAGCAGCCCTCGAAAGTGGCAACAGTTTCGCAGATCGCAGCCCCCCCAGGGATGGCGAGGTCACATTTGAATCCGCCGTGGGTGCAGGCTGTGCTGGGCCCCCCAGCAGGCCTCGAAAGTGGCAACAGTTTCACAGATCGCAGCCCCCCAGGGATGGCGAGGTCACATTTGCATCCGCCGCGGGTGCAGACTGTGCTGGGATGGCGAGGTCCCATTTGAGTCCGCCGTGGGTACCCACTGCGCTGGGCCCCCCAGCAGCCCTCGAAAGTGGCGACAGTTTCGCAGATCGCAGCCCTCCAAGGATGGCGAGGTCTAATTTGAATCCGCCGCGGGTGCAGACTGTGCTGGGCCCCCCAGCAGGCCTCGAAAGTGGCGACAGTTTTGCAGATCGCAGCCCCCCAGGGATGGCGAGGTCCCATGTGAGTCCGCCGCGGGTGCAGACTGTGCTGGGCCCCCCCAGCAGGCCTCGAAAGTGGCGACAGTTTCGCAGATCGCAGCCCCCCAGGGACGGCGAGGTCCCATTTGAGTCCGCCGCGGGTGCAGACTGCGCTGGGCCCCCCAGCAGGCCCTGAAAGTGGCGACAGTTTCACGGATCGCAGCCCCCCAGCGATGGCGAGGTCCCATTTGAGTCCGCCGCGGGTGCAGACTGTGCTGGGCCCCCCAGCAGGCCTCGAGAGTGGCGACAGTTTCGCAGATGCAGCCCCCCAGGGATGGCGAGGTCTAATTTGAATCCGCCGCGGGTGCAGACTGTGCTGGGCAGGCCTCGAAAGTGGCGACAGTTTCACAGATCGCAGCCCCCCAGGGATGGCGAGGTCTAATTTGAATCCGCCGCGGGTGCAGACTGTGCTGGGCCCCGCCAGCAGGCCTCGAAAGTGGCGACAGTTTCACAGATCGCAGCCCCCCAGGGATGGCGAGGTCTCATTTGAGTCCGCCGCGGGTGCAGACTGTGCTGGGCCCCCCAGCAGCCCTCGAAAGTGGCGACAGTTTCACAGATCGCAGCCCCCCAGGGATGGCGAGGTCTAATCTGAGCCCCCGTAAGACGTCACTCCGCTGCCCCCCCCAGCAGCCCCCGAAAGTGGCGACAGTTTCACGGATCGCAGCCCCCCAGCGATGGCGAGGTCTAATCTGAGTCCCCGTAAGACGTCACTGTGCTGGGCCCCCCAGCAGCCCTCGAAAGTGGCGACAATTTCACAGATCGCAGCCCCCCAGGGATGGCGAGGTCTAATCTGAGTCCCCGTAAGACGTCACTGTGCTGGGCCCCCCAGCAGCCCTCGAAAGTGGCGACAGTTTCACAGATCGCAGCCCCCAGGGATGGCGAGGTCTAATCTGGGTCCCCGTAAGGCGTCACTGCGCTGGGCCCCTCAGCAGCCCTCGAAATTGGCGACAGTTTCACGGATCGCAGCCCCACAGGGATGGCGAGGTCTAATCTGAGTCCCCGTAAGACGTCACTGTGATTGCCCTAGTGATTGCCACGTTCAGGCGTTTGGCGTCGTTGACAAAGCCCCAATTGTGACTCCCGTTGCTCCTCGTAGTCAGTACGAATACGATGTCCGCCTCACCACCCTGGCCGGAGTCGATGGTGGTGAGCTCGAGAGCCCCACTCTTCATGTGCTCGGCCGCAACCTGCCTGAGTCCAGGGAAAGCAGTGCCGACGGCTGTTTGGGCGTTGCGGTCCTCCCGAAAGACGGTTTCCCACCTGTGAACGTCCACCGTGTGCTCTTGTGCTCTTGAGGGTCGGGTCCGGGGCCGGGGGTGTCTTGTCCGTCGCGAGCAACGCTGCCTTTCCCTTTGCCTGACTCCCCCTTCTTGCCACCCTTGGAATTCCGCAGGACACCGCAGAGATGGCGGGGACCCTGCGGCCAGCCATCCACGAGGATGGCCGTCTGGAGCTGGTAGCCGACAACGATTCTGACGGCGGTGCCTTTTCGAGCTCGGGCAGGAGTGCCCGCACGATGTCCACGGCCTGCGCTGCCTCGGGGAGGTTGGCGTAGACAGGTTGGAGGTTAGACGTTACTTCCCAGGAGGGTGTGTCGACCAGCAGGAAACGGTGCTTGTCTCCGTTTTGCGGAGGGTCCAACTGCTTGAGGGTCGTGCGAAGGTCGTCCTCGTCGGAACCGGTGAGGGTGGCCAGCTCAGCCAGTCTCGTCCGGATTCCCAGGGTGTGATGACTCTCCATGGGATGCCTTCAACGATGGGCCTGTCCCTGAGCGGGTTCATGATGCCAGACGTCATGCCCTTGCCGTAGTAGGCTGCGTTCGGAAAGGCGAGTAGCTGCGGATGCATGCGGTAGCAGATCGACAGGTGGACCACAGCCGAGTCTTGGCGGCAAGAGAAACATCCTGGCAAATAGGCTAAAACAGAGTCCCAGGTCGTTCGCAAGCTTGGAGAGAACCGTAGGGGGCAACTGATTCGGATCGCCCACCAGGACCAGGGCTCCGCCGCTGTTGATCAGGTTTACCATAGACATGAGCGCGTGAAGCTCCGTGGCCTGCCCAGCCTCGTCGATTAACAGGAGGACGATGTGGGGACTGTCTTTCTGTCCGAGGGCCTCGGCCGCCTCGTGTGTGGACATGATTACCGTGGCGTCTCGTAGCAGGCTCGCCTTGTAAGGCTTGAAGTCCTGGCTCTTGTCCCCGTCCTGGAACGAGAACTCCCCGTGGGCATTCGTGTAGTGGCCCTCAGGTGTCAGGTCGACGAGTGCCTCGTTGACACGCTCCTTCCTTGCCAGGCGCACCAACTTCCAAGGTAACCCCGTGTCGGGATCGAGGCGACACTGCTGGTGTGCTTCGGCCATCGCCAGGGCTGGTTGGTCTACCGCTGTGTTCGAGCCGGCTGCCAACGCAACTGCTTGCCCCGGGCGTAGGCAGCATCCCCACATGTCCAGACAAGCTACAGAAAAGGGGTCTTGCCTGTCCCAGGGGGCCCGTGCACCAGTACGGCGTGGTGATGTAAGGTGGCCTGAAGGGCCCTGATCGCGTCGCTGTTTGGCTTGTGTTTGTCCACCCTGTCGCGGAAGGTATCCAGGCTGGGAGTAGGGCGCACCCTCTGGAAGACAGAACCTGTCGCGTCCGAGATCTCGCCATCGGAGAAAGCCTTCAAACTCAGGGGAAGCGGGGGTGCCTGTTGTAGACGGCCGCATCGGACAGCCTGAGCGTGGTCGGCGTCGGGAACGTCGCAGCCCAGGGTGACGGCAGCCCTGGCCCTCAGGTTCAAGCCCACTGCGCTGGTGCGCCTCAGGTCGTTGGCCGCAAGTCGGTCGGCACGCGGGGCGTGCAAGAAGGCTGAGAGGAACGTCAGGGGAGACAGCTGGCGGGCGAACAGATCCGCGGCGTTCTGTCGGAGGTGGTAGATCTGGTCGAGAGCCCAACACTGGCGCCAGAACTGGATGTCGGAGGGGGCCTCGTCTACTCGATACCAGGGAGCGTCTTCGTTTGGGGGGCGCTTCGCCTTGGTCTCGTCTTCGTGGAAAGGTCCCCACTTTCCACTGTTGCACAGCACTATGCACCTGTCGGAGGGGCACCTGGTGGACGTGCTGAGGCCGAGCACTTGGGCGTCTCTTGGGTGGACGGCACCGCCCAGGGAGGGGGGCCACCAGACCGTGACGTCAGCAATCTTGTCGACTGTGGGGCCCGTGACGGACATGTACAGTTCTTTGCCATCCTTGTCTCCCTCCTGGGTCCTGGATGCCACTTTGTACTTAGAGGGCCACTCCAGCAGGTAGAGTTCCTCGCCCTCTGGAAGTTCCAGCGCGCTGCGTAGCCGGAAGGTGTCGAGGTCGCCCAGGTCCGAGTTAGCGTCGATCCTAGTGATGCGGACGCCGAGCGCGCAGTTACCTTTCCTGGCCAGGTCTTCGCGTGTGGAGTCTTTTCGGTTGTCCACCGTCTCGACCGAGGCCTGGCTTTCCACCCAGGCGATCCTCCGAAGTGTCTGCCCACGATCCTGAAGAGAGTAAGGCCACTGTGAGGGGAGTCGAACGGCCTCGGGCAGATCCCCTAGCGCCGCCTTGGGGTGGACCCTGGAAAGCGGAGAGTCCAGGGGCACAGAGTAGAGACTGACTACGTCGGCGGCCGCCTGCAGTGCCAACGACTCATCCAGCTGCTGCTCCGACGGGCTTGCTGGTGATGCATCTACTTCCTTGGACAGCATCACCCTTCGCTGCTGGTTGGGCTGGTCCCAGGCGGGCGGAGGGCGGGGCGGCGGGGGCGGAGGTAAAGGTCCATCCGAGGCGTCTGTAGGTTGCCCAGGCGCAGCAGGCGGTGGTCCGATGGTCGATTTTGCTAGCGCTCTGGCCTCGCCACCGAAGTCGGACTGTCTGAGGCCCGTCCGTGTAGCCTCACGTGTGTCCATCAGGTGCGACCTCACTTGCTCTGGGTCGGACCTGGCACCTCCAGGGCAGTTGTACGTTGGCTCGTCGTCCCAGAGAGGGTAGGTGGTGGACACGTGCAGCGCGTCTTTTGGGATCACGAGACCAGGGAGTGAGCGTACACCGTCTTGGGATACCAAGGGTTGGACGGGCCTCCAGCCTGGCCAGGGCCTTCGCTCAATATACACACGGTGACTTGAGTCCCAGGAAGATCCAGTGCACCTGCTCCACAAATTCCCAGGGGTGACAAAGGTGTTTGGGTCGGGCCACCCGTCTCCGTAGCGCGCTTCCGACATCTCGTAGTGCTTGTCGCTTAGGATGTGCTGCGTGTCGTCCACGGGCCCCTAGCAAATCTCGCACCAGTGGCGCCACCCGCCGTTGAAGAAGACCCAACGCATCCAGGGACAGAACCGGGCAAAGAAGACGCGCGCGCCCAAACGGAATGGCGGCCCGTCCTCACTGCGCGGCAGACAGGAGGGCCAACGACGGGTGGGGCCTTGGTTTTGCTTAGGCATGGTCCCAGGGCGTCGAGTCGAACCCAGGGCGGCAGCTGAGGGCTGCGGGCTGTCGGGACCTTAGTATGTCGGACCAGGAGCGAGGGGGGGATGAGGAGGAGGAGGGTTTTCAAGAGCGTCAACGAACAGGGCGACCTGGTCCAAGTCGCAGAGGTCGACTCCAGCGGCGGGGAAGAGGGGAGGAGGGGGGCGATAGGTACCTTCCCAAACGACCCAGGCGGTGACCGCGTGATCACCGGCGTGCCTGAGGGCGCTGGCCCAAAAGACCCCTAGTGTCGCAAGGCGGTCGGCCGCTTTGTTGAGCCGGCGTCGCACCGCCTGCCATGTAAGGGCCCAGCCGGACTCACTGGCTTGCCTGAGGGCGAAATCCTTTTGTTGCGCCAGATGGAGCCGCCGATAGCGTCCGGTGCCGGCCCCGTATCGGATGGCGGCCAGGTTGTCGCCAACCACTCTGACGCCACGAAGCGAGCCTTCAACGTGGGGGAGCAGGGCGAGGCCAGCTCTGCACCCTGAGGCCTCGGCCGTCTGTGCGTTGTCGCAGCTTGGGAGGGCAACCACAGCGACCGCGACGACGCGCGGGTAGCCGCGGCGTGGGTCGTGTCTCCAAAGAACCGCCGCCGCACCGGAGACCTTGTCCCCTTCTCCTATTCGGCGCGCTCCCCCATCGAACGTGAGCTCATAGGGCCATTGGGCAGAGTCGGCGGCGGGGAGCGGGGAGTCTCTGACAGTGATTTCCTCGCCTGCGCCCATATCCCTGCCGGCCCTGAGCACGAGGGTGCGTTGGTCGCAGAGTCGGCAATACGCTTTGGTCCAGGGGGCACTGGGGTCCCTGTCTGTCCTGGGGCATGGGAACCAGCCCACCCCAGGGGGCATCCAGCCCGCTCTGGGGTCGCAAGCTTGGAGAACGGCTAGCCCGTCCCCACGACGCGTGGCTCTCGTTGTGATAGGGAGGCGCCGGATTTCCCCTTCCGGCGCGTGGTGCTTGTCTGCCGAGATGCGGTCCGGCGGCCCCGCGGATGCGCCGTAGGCGCGGCCCTTGGGGATTGCACAGCTGACAGGGGTCCAGACTGCGGTTTCGTCTGCCGGGGCGACGGGAGGCTGCCCTTCGTGCAGGTCATCGCCAGCTTCGTCGTCTTCCTGGAGGTCGGAGTCGGGAACGGCGATACCCTGGACGATGAGCCTGGCGGCTTCGTCGGCGCCAATGGGAGTGCAGTCCAAGTTCACACAGTACCTGAAGGAGATCTGGTGTAGTAGGCGGCAAACTAGCCTCTGGTGTTGTCCCCTAGTGCACATCGCCGTGGCTAGGTCCCTGGGATGGTCTGGGCCCCCCTAGTTTTTTCCCAGGCAAGGGCAGCCGCGGGGCACCAGCACCACACGTGCTCGGTTGTGGCTTCTCCAAGACCACATAGAGGACAGGCTCCGTAGAGTCCTTGCCGCATGGAGACGCTAATGCTAGCATGGTGCCTTCTTCGCTCGGCAGCGAGTGGGCGCAGGTCTTCGGGGAGGGCGTCGTCGTCTAGGAGAGGCCAGAGGACGGCCTCACCACTCCAGGACCCAAGGCAGGTGTCACACCAGGCCTGTCCGTCATCTCGTTGGCCGGCCGTGAGCCAAACTCTCTTGGCAGGTCCGCCGCAGCTGCACTGGTGGGGGATCCTGTCTGCCACTCTTCGCTGGCGCGCAGAACCGGGTAGCCCATTGGCCAGGAGTCGGAGGACGTGGTGTGCCTCGGTAAAGGATGCACAGTGTCCCAGGAGAGACCATTCCGCGCCATCTGTCCGTGCCCATCTGCGCTCGTCGCTGGTTGTGGTGAAGCACATGTTGACGATGTGCCCGTGGAGCTGCGCCCAGGCCGCGACATAGACCACCCGACCGAAGTAGCGAGCCCGCAGTCGGGGGGGCTCTCTCACCGCACGGTTGATTAAGTCGGCAGCCCTGGAGTCGGTCAGTACCTTGGAGCCGGGTCTGAGGGGCTCGCGCCGCGGGGGGAATTCCCGAGCCCATTTCACAAGTTTCTTCCACCTTCTCCCGGCCTTGTGCCGTGACTGTGGCGGGCCCCACAGGTCGTCCAGGACGTGTGCCCTGGCCGCAATTGCACGCGAGGTGGCGACCGGGCACTTGGGGCAGCCGGGAACCTGGAAGCGGATGCCCAGGCCAGTGAGAATGTTGTCGGGAATCCAGGAAGCGGATGCGAGGCCGAGAGCGACTCTAAGGTGGGCACGGAACGCCCTTTCATGAACGGTGTCGGGGAGGGAGTAGTGCGAGGGGTAGGGGATGAGCGCAATCAGATAGGTATTCCAGGCAAGGGCAGTTTTGCTAGGTGACATATTGGCGAGGTGCAGGGCCATGGCTCTGTCCCGGAGCTTGGGGAGAGGTTTGCCCCAAGTGCCCGCGACGAGGGCATCGAGCTGTCCTCGGGCCATGGTGCCCCGGGCGGTAGGATCTCTCCTTCGGCGGCCCGAGATACGACGCAGGCGCCGAGGTTGGGCCACTTAGGGCGCACAGCGGAAGAGCCGAAAGGAGTGTAGTCCATGGCGCGTCTCCACCACTCGTGGTTGCTGGCTGGAACCAGCGCCGTTTTGAAGTTGCACTTGCAGGGGCAGCTCCAGGGAGTGCACAACGCAGCGCTGTCCAGTCCACCGGTCCGTTTGATCATTTCCAGAATAAGTGCCGCCGGAAGGCCCGCGACCGTCGTCGCGGTGCCATTGTCAGTGAAGTCCACGGGGGCAGTGGCTAGATGTTGCCTGACGTCGATTCTGGATGGCGCCTCGATTCCCTTGCACTTGTGGGCTTCAACCAGGAGCCCCGCCGTCCTTGCGAGCCACGGCAGCGCAATGCCAGCACGGAGTGTTTGGGCAGTGGCGCCTAGAAGTGCGGCCAAGTCGTCCACGTACGTCGGGTCATCCGCCCCGGTGATGTTAGCAAGGGCGCTGATGAGAGGGTCATATCCCAAGCACCAGAGGAGCGGGGAGGCGGTGCCTCCCATTCCGATGGATCGGAGGAGCCTCCTTATCCTGCTCTTGCATTTCCCTTTGCAGGTGCGCACGCTCCTGCTGCTGACCAGGGCGTCCACAGAGTGTAGGAGCCAGCTGGGGAGTTGCCAACGCTCCGTCAGCTGCCCCATCCATTGCAGGGATATGCGTTCAAAAGCTTTGTTCTGGTCACAGAAGAGGACGGCAGTGCTGAGAGCTGGGCCCAAGTATCTTGTGGCGCACTGTGTGTATTGGTCCACGGCCTCTCGTGCTCGCCAAGCAGGGCTGTCCACGATGGTCCGGGTTCGGTGTCGGCCACCGGGTCCAGGGCGAGGTGGTTAGTGGCGGATGTGATGTTGCGACCACACTGCCCCCCCCGCTTGGCCGCTTGATTAGGGCTGAGCCTGGGTTCGATCACAGGGCCGAGGCGGTCGGCAATGGTCGCACCGTGCAGTCTCCGTAGGCAGGTGGGGAGTTGCAAGGGTCGCATATCGTTGGGCAGCTCCGCGGCTGCCTTTTTGCCGATCCAAACCAATAGATCGATGGAGGGGCCTAGGACCAAGTCTATGAGCTCTGGATTCAGATCCGCGGCGTACCAGGCTTGGGCAAGCAGGCAGGCAACGAAGCGGGCCCCAGGGTGGTACAATTCGCACGGTTCTCCATCCACCCCAGGAGCACTGCCGCTTGGGCCCAGGACGAGGGAGGCAATCCTGCCCCACTGAATCCGGGAACTGCCCAAGATCCTTGTGCCTGAAATACTCGTCAAGGATTCGGTCCGCAGCTGGGGGGAGGGGGGGGGGGGGAGGGCAGTTTGCCAGTTTTGGCTCCGGCTCCGCCATAGGACGTCGTCGACTTCTTTCGCGCGTTCCTTCCACCTCCCATCAGTGTCACGCACACCCAGAATGGCGTGCGTTTTGACGACGATTTCACGGCCCGTGCGGTAGTGCGAGGCGAGAGCGGGGCGTTCGACGCTGGGGCCCCTTTGCACGGGGGTGAGTCGGGCCGTCTCTGAGGAGTGTCGTTGTCCAACTTCCGCAGCCAAAGGGCGGCCTGTTGGGGGGTCAGGTCGTTGCCGTCCCACTCGTACTCGGCAAGCCAGGCCGCAAGCGTCCCCACTGGGCGTGTGCTGGACTCGGATCTCGCCGCCGCAGCGAGCAGGGTACCTGGTGAGCGGTTGGTTTTGCTCCTGTGCCACTTCCTCCACCAGTCTTGCATGGCCGCCGACATGGCGTGGCGACCAAGAGTGAGAAGGGCGGGAATGAGGGGGACGGTGTAATCGTCCACCAGGGGGGGCGCCGGGGGGGGGAGCTGAAGGCTCCTGTCTCTCTCTCCCCCTCACCATCGTCGTTGTCCCTGTGTCTAGCTGGGAACTGACCAGGGGACGCCGGACGGACCCAGTCGGCGGGTTGTAGGAGGCCGGCCAGGTCAATGACGGGCAGTCCGAAGGTACGCTCGAGGAAGGCGTAGAGGGCTCTTAGTTCCGCATGCGCCTCGCTCGGGAGCAGGCGCAAGCCACCGGCCCGAATGGTGTTGTCTCTGCAAGTTCTGGGGGCGCCCTGTGGTTCCAGACGGCCCCCATGCCTTCCTGACTCCGTAGGCCCCAAGCTGTCGGTAAGGGCACGCGACAATGTCGATTTGCGACTCGTTGTCTGCATCCACCCTGGTGGGCCCGTCGCAGTGGCAGACGCTAGATCCTGTCTGCGCGAGTAGGTCGGAGAGGGCCGCAGCCTCGTCAGTTTCGCCATCTCTGGGGTTGTCAACCTGTATGTTCATGTCACCTCCCCAGTATGTGGGGGTGTCATCCCATCTCTCGATGGCCTGACGAATGGCATCTATGGTTTCGGCCTTCCTGGACGGAGGGAGGTACACCGATACCAGGCGGTAGGTGCTTTCACCTCGTCTGATCGTGGCTGCGACGGCACACCCAGGGACAAGGTCTTCGGTCCGGAGAAGCGCCGTGCCATGCGGGATGAGGATTGCCACCCCGCCGGCGCGGCCCCCAGCTGGTCCTATGTAGGCCGGTGATGCGGTAAGGGTGCGTGCGTGGAACACGGTGGACCAGACGGCCGCTTCATGCTCAGTCCAGTGGGTCTCCTGTATGAGTCCGATCCTCCCGTTGGTGGTCATCTGCGTTAGGATGGCGTGCTTGATCATGTTCTTGTGTGCAGTCGTGCTCTTGAGGTATCTGACGTTCCAGCAGCCCAGTTTGAGCGTGCCGGGCTGAGTGGCGTTAGCAATTGCACCAACTAAAGTCCGCAAAGACCGGTCCCCGCACAAGTCCGCCCACGTGGGGTTGTCCCAGGCGGTTGCATGCAGGTAGGCCCAGAGGGAACGCGGCCGCCGGACGGTGTAGTTACAGTGTAGCGCCAGGGCGCGTCCCAGGGAGGAGCTGGCGGCTTGCCAAGCTCTAGTTCTCGCCCCCGGAACGAGATTCGTGGTCGGGGGAGACCCGAGGGCGCGGTACAGCGACCCTGGGTCTTCAGGCGAGTCTAGGGGAGCGGCGGCCCGTGTTCGACATGCCGCTGCTGCAGCATGGTTCGTACTATGTCATCTGGGAAAGGGTTTTCGGCGAGCGGTGCCCAGGGACAGTTTCTGTCCGCGAAGCTGCGCGCCTGTCTCCATGCAGTCCACATGTGCCTCTCGGTCGGTGCCTCATGCTGCTGTCCGGGTATGGGTTCGCCCCTGCTCCACGCCAGGATGGAGGAAACGAGTCTGCGTTGGAGGCACCTAGGGTCGCAATGGATCCCTACGGCATCGTAGAGCCTTCTCCCCCTGATGTCTAAGGACCGGTAGTAGGACCCAAGGCCCACTGCTCGCGCCCGCTCTTCGGGGGATGGGACCCTGCCCAGAGGATCCAATCCTACAAAAAGTTGTGGGGATGTCAACTCCGCCTGGTACCTGCGATACTTTAGGGTTTTCCCCACAACATGCGCGCGCGCATAGTGGGATCCCGCAAAAGAAAGCCGGAACCCGCATATATATATATATGTCTATATATATACACATATATAGGTTTACATACATATGTACATTCATACATATATATATATACATATATGTCTGTATATATACATATATACACATGTATATATGTATATAATTGTGTATGTATATATGTAATCGTTTATATGGTTATGTATATATATGCACCATCACACACGCTATTCATACCACCGCCATCATATACACAAATCTCTGTCATTATATCATCATCTTACACACATCGCGAGAAGCAGAGAGAGAGAGAGACGCAAAAGAGAGAGAGAGAGAGAGAGAGAGATAGAGAGAGAGAGAGAGAGAGAGAGAGAGAGAGAGAGAGAGAGAGAGCAGAATAACACCTTCCACATCCCGACGTCGTTTTTTTCGCAGTGGACCCCGTTTTTTCCTCTTCCGTGGGTCCTTGCGGCAAATGTTCATGGTCCCAAGGCCCGTTGAGGGCCTTCCGAAGGAACAAAACACATAGTATGTTTCCCGCGACGTCGGTGATGTGAGAGGGGAAAGAGCAGCAGCGCCCTGCGGCCGAGGGAAGAGGCCCTCCTGCGGCCCTCCTCCTCCTCCGCGACTTCTTCCCCAGGTCTCCGACGACGACGGGCGTTTTCTGGCCATGTTTCTTGGTGCCCTCGATGTCGTGGGCCCCCTTGGGGCCGTCAACGGGCCCTGGGACCGTCGCGCAACGATTCGCGATGAAAAGCTGGACCATCAGGAGGGGCCGCGTCGCGGTAAAACAAAAACGACGTCGGGATCTGGGGGGCAGGGGAGGGAGGGAAGAGGTGGACGAAGATAACGAGCTTTTGGGGGAGAGGGCCTTGCCTATCTAGACGCACCGTCCCCGTACCCGTCTTCTCTGCCACCCCAGGCCTGTCATATGACAGACTGGTCTGTCATATGACAGGCCCCGTCTGTCACCCAGCCTGGCTGGGAATTACGTTTTCAGAGTTCGGCACTCGTCAAGCGGTGCTTCTCAATGACACGCACGTGCAACAGGGGAGGGTGCACCGTCTCAGCCAACTCAGAGCAGGCTCCAATCTCAGATTCGTCCATGTACTCCCAATGATCCTGCTGGAACCAGGTGGAGGATGGACACGGGCGGGGAGACAGGGGCAGGGGAGAGAGAGGAGGAGGGGGAGATGGTGATGGGGAGGGCGGCGAAGGAGAGGGAGAGAAAGAGAGAGAGAAAGAGAGAGAGAGAGAGAGAGAGAGAGAGAGAGAGAGAGAGAGAGAGAGAGAGAGAGAGAGAATGCGGGATAGGGAAAATGAGATGGAGAACGGGCCGAAGACACCCTTGCCCCCCTCGGTCCGTCGGGTTTCCTGGCGAGCACGCTTCGGCGAGCTCCAAAAACATATGGTGCTTCGGCTTGATCCCCCAAGCCTTGTCATCCAGGGCGTAGTGATCCCGCATCACCCTGTAATATTCTAAGTGCTTGCGTGCGAGATCTGCCACTCTAAACGGGCTCGCCGCAGGATCCCAATTCTTGCACTCGTCGTATGTTCTCGCGAGCAGCATAACGCATCTCATCCTCGA
The DNA here is from genome assembly GCA_963575745.1 of Prorocentrum cordatum. Lineage (NCBI taxonomy): Eukaryota > Dinophyceae > Prorocentrales > Prorocentraceae > Prorocentrum > Prorocentrum cordatum. Next base: position 87,925 of record CAUYUJ010021535.1, on the reverse strand, counting down.
GGCGGACGTGTCCCCCGCATCCACCCTCGTCCAGTCCCTCTCCCGCCTCCCTCCCGCCTCCGTTTACCCCCTCGCCGTCCGTGCTTGGGAACGGGGCGTAGTGCACGGAAGGAGATTCGCCAGCATATATTCGATTATCGGGACCATGTACCTACCTTCGGCTGCTTTTGCTTTGAGTTTCGGTGCTTGGCCTGCTTTCGCCCGAATCATGCCGAGGGTGAGGTGCTGGATCGGACACGTCGTGCCCAAAGCTCGCGCAGCCAGATTCAAAAGAAGCTCCAGCTTCGTCAGCACCTGGGGTCCAGGGCTCCACCGCACAAGATGGCGGAACAAACGCCAGAGCAGGAATAAGGCGAGGATGATGGGAGGGGAAGGGCGTGGTCAGGAGGTGTGAAATGGGCGGGGCAGGGAGGGCGAGGCGAAGGGTGAAGAGGTGGTGGGCGGTGAATGGACGGAATGGGGAAGGGCTGCCCCTCTGTCGCGCACCTTTCCCCGCCAAGAGCAGGTGGGAGACATTGTGGGCGGGGGGGGAGCTGGGGAGAGGGAACGGGGGTGTAGAAGGCGAGTGAAAGGGCGAAGGGAGAGGGAGAGTGAGAGGAAGGTGGAGAGCGAAGGATGGCGCCGAACCTATAAGCGTGCTTCAGCGTGTGCACCATCCATGACAACAGCCTTGTGGCTTCTCCGCCGCATCCCGCGCGCGTCGCTCACAGGGCTGATGCCACGGCATGCGCCTGCGCTGAAACTCGTTCTGCACAGAGCGGCGCCTCCAGCGGATTGGACCTGGCTCCGCCTAGTTCTTTAAACACCTCCCACAGCACGTTCCCATTGACCTCGGACGTGACGCCCAGACAGCCGACGCGCATTAACCCTGGGCGCAACATTTTCCACGAAAACCCTGGTAGTGCCAACGGTTCCAGGTCCATGTCCAAGGTGCCGTGTAGCAATAGTTCGAGGTACGACTTAGCCGTGTAAATGGTGGAGCGCCATCGCGCATGTCTCCCGAACTCTCCCATCTGCTCGACCGTGCAAGCACACCGATAACATATTCTCGCCGTGGGAGGCCCCCCCCTCCACCCCGTCACATTGAAGACTTGTTTGTACCACGCCCAGTCCCCGCGAATATCTATGCACGCACCCCTAGGTATCCTCATGTCGTGAGCTGCCTTCGCAGCCCTATCCCGATCACCCCAGTACGGGGAGTCTGCGAATGGCAAATCGTCGCGCCGCTTTGACGGCCACTTCCCCGCCAGCCAATACGTGAACATCCACCCGAGAACGCGCCAAACCTCTAGGCGGGAGGCGGGCTGTCAACGCTGCCGCACGCTGGGACTTCCAGGTTCGCAAAAAAAATAGAACCTCTAAGCCGTCCCAGCGTTGGCAGGGGTGACCGCCGTATTCAAACGCGACCGCGGCAGTTCGTTGGCGCCGACGTTCGGCCGCCCCCTATTGAGAGCGGAATGGCGAGGAGGGCGCGATGACGAGGGGAGGAGCGGGTTGGGAGGAGAGGTGGCAGAGAGCGTGACGGAGGAAGCCAATTATGGTTGTGGTGGGGGGAGGAGGGGGACGAGATCGGGAGGAGCATGACGGCCAAACATCGACGCAAACGGAAATCGGGCCTCCGTGAACGTGCACTTGCCTGCGCACCCGCACTGGCACGTCTGGCGCTTGCCGAAGCACCCAAACCAAAAACGCTCGCGAGACCTGGGGGGGGACGGTGAGCCACATCACACGCGCGGCCCTCGAGTGGTGTTACCCCCTCCGCTTATCTCCCTCTCTCTATATACACACATCTCGATCTATCTCTCTTATGTACAGCTTTCTCTCGCTGTATATATCTGGCTCGCTGTTTATCTCTCTCTCTCTGTCTCTCTCTCTCCATGGCTTGCTCGAGCCCCCTCCCCCCTCGAGGAACGCAAGCGTTCATTGCGGGGCGGGGGGCGGGGCGGGGTGTGAGGAATCACACGGTTCTGTCGCGCCACAGGTACTTTCCCGTGAGCGCAGTGAGGGTCCATAGGTAAATAGAGTCTCGCGTGTGATAAGGCGCGCCATCCCCCCACAGCCCGCACAATATCAGCTTGTCAGTGGCAGCTCGGTCGAAGCCTATTCTGTCTGACCACTCGTGCGCCGCCTCGCGGAGCGGCTCCTTCACGGAAGGTCGGGGAAAGACTGTGTGGGTTTGAGTGGTGTTGGGCGGAGATGTGTATTGCAGCATCGTTCAGTTCACCGATTTGTCTTCGTGGGCACGGGGGCGTTCCAGGATCGGAGGGGTCGTGGAGCTAGAGAGTGTATTACAGCCTCGTGTATGTCGGCATGTAGATTCCGTATAGTTGTCGCGTGGTGTCGTTGCGAGTGTTTTTTATTGTGTATGCTCCTGTCGCTCATCCATGTGCGTCCAGTCCATCTCTTCTCCTGGTGCGATGGCAACGTCCAACTGTTCTGTCAGCAGTAGGAAGTTGACGACGCGCGTGACCTGCTTGCCAGTGCGCTTGTCCCATAGTGGAACTTTGGCTTGGTAAGGCGGTGGCATCTTGGTCTTCTGGGGGTTCTTTTTGCGGCGTTGTGTTTCACAGCAGTCTGCGCGCCGCGACTGACAGGCGGGCATGTCATATGACAGACCAGTCTGTCATGTGACAGACTGGTATGTCATATGACAGACTGGTCTGTCATATGACAGGCTGGTTTGTCATATGACATGCCCGCCCGCAGTCGCCAGCGCAGTCTGCTACGAAACAAAACGCTGTTCACTGAAAGAAAACACGGTCCTTGGATAGCTTCCGAGAGTAGTCCCTGTATGCATTCGACTTGGTAGTGGGACGCTTGCCGATGCGCCTCCAGCTTTGCAAAGTGGTGCACGAATTATTGTCATCGATGCTGGCCCTCGCTCCTTCGCCGACTTCGACCGAGCTCACGCGCCCAGTGCTCCACAGGCGGTGGATCCACTTCGATACATTGCCACTGCTGGCGCTGCTGCTGCGGTCTCTGTCAAACAGCCGTTGCCTAACCCCTCGGCCTGGCATGCTGGGCGGCCGTCGCGCGCGTGCGCTGCCAGCCGAAACGCCATCAGATGACGCGACCGACTGACCCGCGATCCAACACGATTCGGCAGGCGGCATTCGAACGGATCCGATCGAATGCCGCTTGCAACAATTGGTCGACAACCCATCAGGATCGCAGGGCAGTCGGTTGCGTGACATCTAGTCTGCGATGTTCGCTCTCGCACTTGCGATATTGCTTCAATATCGTGCCTGCTCTGCTTAGTTATCCACCCTGGTCCTCCATCCCCCTTCCCCATCTCACCTCCTCGCCTCCCCACCTCGCCTCATCCCCTCGCCTCCTCACCTCGTCATCCTCTCATCGCCTTCTCACCTCGAAATGTCATCCTAACCCGATCATCCCATCCATCCCTGTACATACATTTCACGGCACGCAACGACCGTGCGAATTGCCTGGCATCACCCAAGCCAGGCTCGGCTGTAAAGAGCTCACGCAGAGCAGGATCACCTGCTGACGTCCTCAGGCCGCGACATGCGGCCCCGCCGCCTCGCCTGCGTTGGCTACCTTCTTCATGTCGTTCCAGAGCAGGCGCCGCTCGAAGCTCGACCACGACTCGACCAGCTTACCGAGCTCCGTCTTCACGTGCTCCTCCGCATCCTGGCACATCTTGATCGTCGGCTTCCCCTGCAGCAGGCGGTGAGATTACACTCAACACTACGGTAATGATGCACAGCCCCTGGACGGTTCGTGGGCGACCTCGGGCGACCACGGCTGGGTCGACGAGGCAAGAACGCAATGGGTGCATCTGGACGCTGCCGTTTCTGGTTGCAGCGGGGTCGACGCGGGAGGAGTTAGGGGGCTCAACCACCTTAGGCTGCTGGGTCAGCACCGTGCGCTTGAAGACGTTCACCCTGTCGAGGACCTCGTCAGCCCCAGCCCTGAGGTGGTCGGCCGTCTCCTTGGGGAAGTCCCGCTTGAGGAGCGCGTCCACGACCTGCGGCACCTGCACCTCGCACGTCAGGCCGAACCCCGTGGCCTTCTGCTGGGCATCCCGGAACGCCTTCTCCATGGCCTTCTTCGCCTCGTCGGTCTGCAGCTCGAGCGCGCGGGCCTCCTTCTTCTTCTCCTGCTCCTCCTGGGAGAGCTCGGCGATCGAGGCGAGGAACGCCACCTCCGCGTCATGCAACTTCTTGGCCGTCTCGGCCTTCTTGGCCGCATCCTTCTCGGCCTTCTTCCTCCTCTTGGCGTCCTTGTCGGACTCGACGGGCTCGCCGCCCTTGCCGCCAGTCACCTCGGGAGCCGACGCCGCCGCCGAGTCAGCGACGCTCTCAGCCACCGACCTTGCCGTCGACGCATGCGCCGTGTTGCCGTGGGCCATCGAGCCCGCCATGTGCACCGCGTCGAGGGCGGCGTCCCAACCGTCCATGCCCAGCAGCATGTCCTGCGGGGCTCGAAGGGGCGCAGGCCCGTCCTCCCCACTGGGCCTCCTCGTCATCGTCCCTCTCTGCTGCCCTCCGCCCCCAAGCGTTTCGAAGAGAATCCAGCCGCGGCGGCTTCGGCTCTTCCCCCGAAAGCGCGCCACCTATGGCGTCGAGGAGGTATAGGTTGCCCATACCGTTCCAAACCGCAAGGAAAGCTCCTGTCATCCTCCTCCTCCTCCTCCTCTTCCTCGGCCGCGTTGCGCGGTCGCTCCTGAAGCACCCTCACCGCGTCGAGGGGATTCATGGGCGCCTCGGCCTCCACGGCGGCGGGGTGCGACGTCTGGTCGATCAGCTGGCCCTCCGCGTCCGCCACGTAGTGGTACTCGAGCACCCCCTGCGCTCGAAGCGCCATCGAGCGCTTGTGCGGGCGAGAGGGCAACTCCTTCACGATCGCAGCTGCGTGCGCCTGTGGGCAGACCAACGCAACGGACCCATCGCACATCTTCTTCCTCCGCATCGTCATCCTCCTCAGTCCCTTCCGCATCGTCATCTGCAGATTCCTCCTTCTCCTCCTCATCGTGATCATCCTTCCCGCATGTTTCGGCCTTGCTCCTCGTCGCCTCGTCCTGAGCATGATCCTCCTTGCCCCATCCTCTCGTCATTCGCTCTCATATCCTCCTCGTCCTCGCCATCGCATCGGTATCGCTGTCCGAACACGGGCTGGACACTAATGCTGGACACGAATTATGGACACTGAAGTGGGCCTGTGCGTTTCAGGCCAGAGTGGGCGTCATTACCCTTTCAGGCCCGCTTCAGCGTCCGACTTCAGTGTTCAACTTCAGCGTCCAGCCCGTCGCTAGCCTAGAGCTCGGTAGGCTGGGTCCGTATGTGCAGCGCAGAGCGCAGGTAGGTAGCCCGCCCAGCTAATTGGCCAGCTTGCGCTGTCGCACCGCCCCTCCCCCGTTTCACACGGAGGCACCGCGTCGTTGAGGTACTTGGGGCCAGCCAAGATCGACTCCGTCGCCCAGACGTCGATGATGCCCTCCCTCCTCGTCCTCTTGGTCTTGGTCTCGCACCTGCGTGGTTCCAAGAGGATGCGGGTAGGATTGCAAGCAACACGTGCACTAAGGACGGGCGGTAAGGACGCACGACCCTCCCGGGCCGAACTGTTTTTTTTCTTCGGAGGGCAACATTTGGCCAACGAACTTGGCGAACAGGACAGGCCACAGGCAAGGACACGAGGGGTACCTTGGGAAAAGCTGGATGCTGATGTGGGGGGAACCCCAGGACGTTGACCTCGAGGATGAGATTGACGGGGATGTGGGTCGGGTGGACGGTTTGGACGCCCACGCACTTGGCTTTGCATCCACCCGTGGACGGGTCGATGACGAAGCGCATCAGCCACTGGACTTTCTCGGCGTCGCTGTGCCCGCACGTCGCAAGATACCTCGCGCGCGTGGCGGGGGCATGGTTCTTCAGGAACGTGTTCATGGCCGAGAACGGGGCCTTCTTGTCCTGGGGTCTCCGCATAGCTGATCCGAGTTCGGTGCATGTGCTGTTTGTCTCGGGCTGGGTTCGGGATGCTCCCGTGGTCTCGGGGCGTCCTCATGTGATGCGTTCGTCCAGCTTTAGGGTGTGATCACAGCCACTGGGGCCTTCGGCGGAGGAGCTCCCTGTGGGGCCACGAATCGTGCGAGGCGTGGCGGGGCGCATGTGGTCACAATTACCATCATGCTCATCCTCTCCTTACCCCGTCCAACCACCGAGCCTCCTCCTCTTCTTCCTCCTCCTCCTCCTTCTCCTCATCATCATCATCATCATCATCATCATCATCATCATCATCATCATCATCATCATCAGCATCAGCATCAGCATCATCAGCATCACCATCATCAGCATCACCATCATCAGCATCAGCATCATTATCATCATTTGTCTCCGTTCAGTTTCCATCCAGTCCTGCGCGTTCATGCTTGAAAGCATCGTCTGCAGCTTCACGGGGTCCTGGTCCGCGTCCTTCCACAGCTTCGCGATGCACTTCGGGGGCGGCGCGGTGACCAGCGGCTGATCGGACTCGTCCCCGCTGCCAACCGTCGCGTGGTCGACCTTCTTCGCGTGGCCCTTCGCCTTGGCCTTAGCCTTGCCCTTGGAGTCCGTGCCAGCCTTCGGCATGGCGAGGGGCTGCAGCAGGGAGAGGGCGTCACAACGCTGCCAGGACAGCACCTCGCCTTGAGCCCTAACGGTTTCAGAACCACCCCCAGACATCCCGTGACCCCCTGATTCACGATCAGGTGCCAACTTCGGCATCGGACTTGGGGCGCCGAGGCTCGCGCGTTGCGCTGCACGAAGCGCCGAGCGCGCTTATCTTCGCGCTCCCCCGCCGCCCCCCGAGGAGGGCGACCCTCCTGCCCCGACCGAGAAGCGCGACGCGCGATGATCTTCGCGCTCTCCCGCATCCCCCGAGGAGGGCGACCCCCCTGTCTAAACCGCAAAGCGCGCAATGCGATCATCTTCGCGCCCCCTGCGGGAAGTCACCAGGTCCACCAGGCTCCCGAGGGGTGGGGGGTGAGGTTGAGGTAGGTGAGAGGGGCTGACAGAGAACGTTTCCAAGCGTGGCGCGAAGCCACCACGCATCCGCCGCGGCGCCGCCAACTGCGGCCAGCGCGCGTCCACCGAGCAATCTGGCTGCTCGCCGACGCGCAGCCGAGACACTCAGCCCCCGCTCCGAAGGTTCAGATTAGTCTGTCATTTGTCCGGCATTTGTCTGTCACCAGTGGTTCTGCCGGATACATTCATGAAAACTCTGTACTTGTAGGTGACAGACACTGACAGACAAATGACAGACAAATGACAGACACTGACAGACTCACTTCAGCTGTGTTTTTACAGTGTTTTCTGACCCTGACAGACACTGACAGATCTGTCATATGTCTGTCATTTCTGGGGGTTCAAAAACTGATGTATGTATCGTGCGTTTGTGGGGGTGACAGACAAATGACAGATCTGTCATTTGTCTGTCATTTGTCTGTCGGTAGCTGTTTTTTGCCCCCCGAGGCCCCCTTCGGATAAAAAAAAACAAGCCGCGCGAAGCCGCCCCTTCGGGAAACAAAAAAAGCTAAAGCGGCACTCGGGATCCAGCGCCCTCGGAGCGAAGGATTCGAATTGTATGTAGGTGAAGCCGACTGATGGTCAAGCCTCTCGAGGCCCCCTGGAGATCCCCGCTGGCCGTCTGTCGACGCAGTCGATTGCTTCTCAGGCCTCTCGAGGCCCATGGAGATCTCCGCGGGCTGTCGGCCGACGCAGTCGATGGCCCGTTGGGCCCCTCGATGCACCTAGAGACCACCGCGGGCCGTCGGATCAATCCGAGGGCGGGTCCGACGCAGCCGTGGGCTGCTCCCTGAAGTTGATGAACGGGTTCACGTAGCTGGGGGGAACGTGAGCAAGCCACGCGAGGTGCCTGGGCCCATGGAATTCTTTGGAGGCCCCTGGAGCCCTTGGAGGCCCCAGGCCACGGAAACTGCCCCTTGGGGCCCTTGGAGGCCCCAGGCCCCTGGAGCCCCACGCTCCCCATTCATGATGTTTCCCCGATGCTGGAGGTCGCGGCCCCTGGAATGCCTTTCCCATGGTAATGTGGCTCGCGCGCGTTCTCCCTTCTGGCCTAGAGCTCCTGGGGCGCGTGCACGGAGATGGGCTCGTCGACCAGCCAGGCAACATCGCTGTCCTGGCGGGGGGAGGCACGATGAGGGCGCGGGAGGCCCAGGCCCGCAGGGTGGTCGGGGTGCGATATCTGGTCAAGTGTGATCGGGGGAGGCGGAGCGGGTGGATCACGGTGGAGCTGGAGGAATGTGTGAGCGAAGCATGGTGGAGAGGGGTGGAGGAGAAAGACGGGGTGGATGAGGATGGTTTTTCTATCGTTTGCCCATCACGCGTCCCGCGTGGAAATCCGCCGAACAACGAGCCATGCTGGAGGACGGTGTGTACCCTCGACGAGCTCTCGATGAGGAAGCCCGACGGGTCGCACATGCACTGGACGCAGCAATCATGGTGGTCCACGCTGTAGACGCTGTCGCAGAGCGGGCACCGCCACTGGCCAGGACGCAGAGGGCTCGGGTCTGGAACGTCAAGGGCTGACCCGATCAGGTCGGCCAGCGTGTCGCCCTTGCCGCCAGCGGGGCTGCTGTTGCAGCTGATCGGGCTGGTGCTGATCTTCTGCTTCTTGATCGGCGTCACCGTGAGCGGCGTCGACACGAGCGGCCGCTCATCAGACTCATCGCTCGAGTCCTCCTGCGCGGCGGCGGCCCCCTGTGAGCCAGGCGCCAGCTCGGGATGCAGCCCTGGCTTCATCCACCTCCTCAGCGATGTTTGCGTCGCCGATGTTGCTGATGATGCGGGCGACGATGCCGCTGGTGCTGACTTGCCCGCGCGGGCCCTGCCCGCGCGGACCTTGCCCTTTCGGGTGGTGGGTGCTTGCACCTACGAACGGTGCGCAACCATGCAACGCACATAAAACTAAAGAAGATTGGACGAGGAGGAAAGGAACGCTGTAGCGTGGAGGTGTGGGAGTGAGAGAATGATTGGGTGGATGGGTGCGGGTGTGGGGGAGGGGGGCATGGCGGCAGGGGACGGATGAGCGGGGGGGTGGTGGGCTGAGGTGGAGGGGTCATGGATATGAGCTCCATCCCATTCGACCTCTATCGGCTGCATCTCGCATTGCGCCTCCTCGCTGACAGTGGGCACCCCCTGCGGAATCGCGATGCTGCTCACAATGGCGGCCAGCACTCGAACCTCGGCGTGCGTGATGAGATGCCTGGTGGAATCGGCACTTCATCAGCGTATCGCTCACTCGGTCTGCCGCGCAACGCACAGACAGCATGTCATATGACAGACGGGCCTGTCATATGACAGACAGGTCTGTCATATGACAGACGGGTCTGTCATATGACAGACGGGTCTGTCATATGACAGACGGGTCTGTCATATGACAGACGCGTCTGTCAATGACAGACCCCGTAGATCACGTGAATGGTCTGTCGGACAGCTGATTGATAGTCATTACGGTTATTGGTGTGGAGGTTGGGGAGGTGTGGTGACGAGGCGGTGGATGGAGGTGTATGATGTGATGAGTGAGGTTGATGAGGGACTGCGATACCATATGTGTTCATACATACATCTATAGATGGGGGCGTGTGTAAAGATTTGAAAGCCTCGCTGTGCCCGCTCGGAAGGTTCGGCATGCCTCGTGGCCAGTCCATGCGACGGCAGCGGATGAAGCAGTCCACGATGTAGAGGCAGAACGCTGCGGGGTAGCGCGAAGCACAGTAGAATGCATACTTCTCGCCTGGTGACCATAACTCGCCCTCCTACGGAGAGCAGGGCCATTCGCTCAGAGCACGTGTTTCGCATGACCGAGCGCGGGCGGACGGAAAACTACGTCGGCCCCAACGGGGCTGGGCCCGACCAGACATTGCCGCGCTCTCAGTCATGCGATCCACAGTGCTCTAGACGAATGCCCATGCTCTCCTCTTTGACCCGTCGATGTCTGACACCGCACTTGCACGATAATCCAGCAGCCACAATCCACCAGCACGAACTCCACATTCGGATCGTCATCCTGGGTACAGTCGTTGCTTGCTGCCCGCTGCACCTAAACATGCACGAGTGGGCCTCCGTCGCATATAAGTTCAGGTCTCGGAGCGTGGAGGCGATGGTAGGGTATGCGAACATGCAACTCTTACCGTTGTTCTCTAGCGTGGTCCAAACGTTGCGGGCGTGGCACACTCGAATTATAAATGCAGTGATTCTGGCAATCTTGTTGCCACGCCGCACGTCGGGGTTCGTCTGCTTGCCCTCGATGCCTGGCGGTGGTTCCATGGCCAAGCGTGCTTCGACGTCTTGGGTCGAGGCGCGCCAATTCCTCGTTCTCTCCGCCTCGTGGGTAGATTCGAAGCCCCAGCTCGCACAATCGGGAGACACCCACACAAGGCCATTCTCACGCACCTCGCCCAGGGCGAGAGACAGAGGACCGCGTGGAGGGTGGTGGAAGGTGGACGGCGGTGGAGGGTGGATGGTGGAGGGTGGATGGTGGATGGTAGGGGGTGGTACAGGGCGGAGGGTGGAAGGTGGAGGGTGGAGGACAGATGGTCGAGGGTGGATGGCTGAAGACGATGGTGGATGGCGGAGGGTGGGATGTGTCGGAGGGTAGAGGGTGGAGGGCGCAGGGTGCAGGGTGCAGGGCGGTGGAGGCATGGGGCTGGAGGGCGGAGGGTAGAGGGTGGGATGGTGACCTGGAGCAAATGGTCGAGCAGAACGAGGAAGCCGTCCACCGTCGTGACGTCGTGCCCAGGGTCCAGGTGCTGGCCGAACTGCCAGGTGTCGAGCCCGCGCTTCAGCGCGGCATTGTGTATACCACCAGATCCGCAAAACACGTGCACGATGTCCAAGCACCTCCCAGCGTTGCTCTCGAGCTGGGCTGCCTGGGAGGATGGGGCGGCGAGAAGGGTGAGGAGGAAGAGTGGGAGATGAGCAGGATCAATGCCTGCTGCACCGTTCTGCCGTAAACTCTTGGAGCTCGAGTCGACGTCGTGCACCTGGCTGGCACCGCCGACCCCTGCCCCCTACTCTCGCCCATGCGTTCGAGCTGTGGCTCCGACCATCCCCCCTTCCCTCCCATCGCCCCCTCGCCGCGACCGCTCTCGAACGCAGGTTTCGGCCCTGTCATGGGCCGCTCCCAGCGCCCGAGCTTTTTTTTGTTTTTTTTTCTGGCCCTGTTATGGGCCGCACGCGGAACTGGAAGCCTCGCGATGGCGAGGCGCACGAAGCGATCACGGACGTCGGGGAAAAGCCGACCCACACCGCCCTTCCAGTTAGAAGGATGAGGAAGAGGAAGATGAGGATGAGGATGAGGAAGACGGATGAGGAAGAGGAGGAAACGTAGAACGAAGGAGGAAGGAGGAGGATGGAATATGAGGAATCACTCTCAACCTTCCGCTCTTTGTCCCTCCTCCCCCGACTCTTATTCGTCCATCACTCCTCACTCCTCACTCCGTCCGCCTCACCCCGTCCGCCTCACTCCTCACTCCGTCCGCCTCACTCCTCACTCCGCCTCTCATCCGCATCCCCTCCACTCTTCGCTCCGACCTCATCTCTCCTCAGTTGTATCGCACCGATGTCGTCGGAACGCTCAGGATGCGCTGAGGCCGCACGCCGACAAGATCCTCGGCAGCAACCACGGCGTGGCATACGCCTCCAGCGACATGCGCGTCGGCATGGACGTTGACGGCCTGTGCGAGCACGCATCGTGGTTGGAAGGCCTGCTGCGTCTCGACCCGCGCGGCGGGTTCTTCGACCACATCGACGTCGCCAAGGGCTTCTACGGCATCACGAAGGCGCCGGCGGAGAACGTGACGAGGGTGAGGGCGATCTCCAGGGCGACGGGCTACCCCGTCGACGGGCTCCACGACTACTGGGCGCTCAAGACCCGCGTCATGTTGTCGCACCTGAGGATCAAGAAGAAGGAGCGGGTGCGATATCGCGGCCGATCGCGCCGTGTCTGATCGACTTGCCAGCGCGCAGGGTGACAGACAACGTCTGTCATATGACAGTTCCGTTTGTCATATGACAGACGTCGTCTGTCGCCCTGCGCGCCGTGCGGATAGTTTGCGTAATCCGAGGAGCTCACCAGCACTGCGATCGAGAAAGCGCAGCCCGAGCTGAGGTCGATGCCGTCGCTGATCTCGAGGCCCTCGCCGTCGCCGCCCGCCAAGCCCAGCAGATCAGCAGCGCAGCAGGAGCCAGTCCAGAACCCGTTCATCAACTACAGGGTTCCCGAGCTGTTCACAAGCCCTCCTCAGACGGGCGCCGGCTTCGGGAGCTCGTCGGTCCTGGACTCCGACGGCGACGATGACGACGAGGACAATCATCCGATCTTCTGCCACTTCGATGGCCGTGCCATCCAGCTCGTGCTCTCCAACGGCTCGGCCAGAGAAGCTGAATGGTTTCGGGTGAGTGGTGACGGCTTCGTGATGGGCGTGTGGGACTCCGTGAAGGGCGCCGACGGCGAGCCGTACTCGTGGGAGTCGGAGCTGTCGGCCGACTGGCTCGGAGACGACGGGAAGCTCAAGCGCCCCCCCAAGGCGCAGCCGAAGCCCGCGGGCAAGAGCAAGGCCCAAGGGAAGGCCACCAGTGCCAAAGGGAAGGCGAAGGCAAAGGCGAAGGCCAAAGGCAAGGCCAAGGCCAAAGGGAAGGTGCAGCTCAAGAAGCGCAAGGCGGGCGAGGACGACAGCGAAGGTGACGAGGCAGATGCCCAGGGCGAGGATGATGAGGAGGAGGAGGATGAGGAGGAGCATGAGGACGCGGCCGAAGCTCCCGAAGATGAGGAAGCAGATGCAGCGGAGGCAGAGGAGGCAGAGGATGTGCAGCCGTCGAAGCCCGTCAGCAAGAAGCCGGCTGGTAAGGCTGGCAAGAAGGCTGCCGCATCGAAGAGGCCAGCGATGATGTCCAAGCCAGCGGCAGCAGCAGCAGCAGCACCACCACCAGCAGCGGGCGCAGTACCACGCGACGCAGCGGGTGCAGTACCAGCACCAGCAGCAGGTGCAGCCGATGCAGCAGGAGAACCAGCCGATGGCGCCGCGGAGGACGCGTCGCAAACCAAACATCCTCCTCGTGTCCGCCTCCTCCGCATCATATCCCTCCCCGTACTCGTCGCTCTCCTCGTCATCATCCTCGTCCCCCCTCTTCATCCTCGTCCTCCAGATCCTCTCTCTCCTGCGCGCCCCCGCGCTCTGGGGGGCCCCGCGCCCAGCACCGCCCTCGCCCCCTCGTGACTAACGAGGGGGAAAGTGGGTCGTGGAGGAAAGGAGGCATGAGGGATGTAGGGACAGGGTGGAGTGAGGGACGGTGAGTAAATGGAGGGGAGTGAAAGACGGGAAGCGAGGGGCGGAGGAGGGAGGGACATGGAGCGAGGGAGGAGTGCAAGAGGGCGAGGGATGGGGGGCGAAGGAGGCTGTAAATCCACCGCACCCCTGAGGATGACACGCAGATTGAGCTCATCCTTGCGAACGGCCACAACGGCAAGGTCGCCGTATTCATGAGAGCCCTGGGCCGCCCCAAGAAGAAACAGATTCTCGAGGTCGGCGGCGAGAACGCACGTGAGCGGGCTACGACGATCATCGACATGATTAGGACGCAGGTGATGGACATCGTCGGATCTGTCAACGACCCCGCCAAGGTCTCGGATGAGGACATGAAGGCCGTGAGGGCGATCGCCAAGGCGGCGCGCGACGGGCCTGCTGATGATGGGCCTGCTGACGGGCCTGATGATGGGCATGCCGAGGGGCCTGCTGACGGCGCTGCTGACGGGCCTGCTGATGACGGGCGTGCTGCTGACGGACCTGCTGCTGACGGGCCTGCTGCTGACGGGCCTGCTGGCGGGCCTGCTGACGGGCCTGATGACGGGCCTGATGACGGGCCTGCTGACGGGCCCGCTGACGGGCCTGCTGACGGCGGTGAGTGAAGGGCCTGGCGACGGCGGCGGCTGGGTCGCAGACTCGTAGGTGCATAGGCCGTAGCCGTGCGAGATGCGCGGGCGGCCCGAGGAGCGGTTGCAGACCGCTGGAGATATCGCTCGGTCGAGGCGCCTAGCAATATCAGAGACTTGCAGTCCTGAGCTCAGCGGTGGCATTGGATAACGAGGCGGCGGCATCGAATGTCGAAACGTCGGGCCGTGTAATCCAGGGTGTCGCGGCCGATGTGCCAATTGCGAGTGCATTGCGCCGTGGGCATCTCAGTGTTTATCCAATGCCACCCCTGAGCCCAGGACTGGCATTCGGTCCCGCGGGAATGCGACGTCGCGAAATCGACGAAGATGGGATCAAGAAGCCCAGGATATTTCCAGGGGTGCACCCCTGGATATCCCCTGGGCTTCTTGACCCCATATGAGGGGGTTAGCCATGCCCGCGCTGCGAGAGTCATCCACTACAATACGGCCTTTCATTTTGCACGGCGGTGGCATCGGATACTGACCAGTCGGGCCGTGCAATCCAGGGTGTCGCGGCCGCCGCGCGAATTGTGAGTGCACTGCAACGTGGGCGTTGCATTCCGCCGCCTTGGACGATGTCAGGCAGTATGGTAGTGGCTGGCCCTCGCAGCGCGGGCTGACAAACCCTCACCCCTGGTAGTTCCTCGGGCGCCAGGACCCCCATCTTCGACTGCGATTTCGCGCCACGGCATTCCCGCGGGACCGAACGAGGGGGATGGTGCGGACGAGGCCCAGGGGGAGGGTACGTACCCACCAGCAATAAGAATAGGTAGGTCGACACATGAAAGTAGAAAGGTGGACACATGAAGTATAAAGGCTGATCACACGCAACAATAACAATGACAACCACACCATATCGATATTAAAAGTAATACGACACGTGACATGTATTGGGATCTTAAGGTCCAAACAGAGATACTTTCAACGAGCGGCGTGAACGTGGATGGGGAGCGCGGTGGGCTCAGGATACCCCCCCCAGGAGCCCACAGAGCGCCTCGCGGCCCTCGCGGAGCCTTTGTGGAATGGTGCGAGCGGGCCCATGGGCACACACATGAACACACACCTCCCAATATTCCCCATATGTTCTATAGTTTCTGGATGGTCGCCTTCTTCAACCACTTATCATGGTTTCTTTTATTTCTCGGAGAGGGGTTGGGCGATCCGCACGCGTACCACGATAATGGCATGAACATAAACGTTCGGAGGTCAGCTCGGATTTCTCAGTGCGGCGCGCGACGCGCCGCCAGTCTGTCATATGACAGACGGGTCTGTCATATGACAGACGGGTCTGTCATATGACAGACGGGTCTGTCATATGACAGACCCCATTTGTCACGTTGCACGGCTGACTGGGATGCACGGCGAGCGCCGAAACAAGCAATCCGAGCGGACATCCAAGCGTTTATGCTCATGCGTTGTTTCACTCCGTTCGGTTCGTCTGCACAGCTGGGCCCAATCCGATCCGATCTCAACGCGCATTTCGAATCGTCGCCGCGGCTGGGTGCCCTCCGAAGCCTAAACGCGCTCATCGATTCGTCGCCACGGTTGGATCCCACTGGATCAAATATCCTAGTCTGAACGCGCATCTCAAATCGTCGCCGCGGCTGGATCATTTTCGAATTTTTGGTCGGAGCGCGCATCTCGAATCGTCGCCACGGCTGGACCCCTTCCGAACACCTGGTCCGAACTATCGTCGCCACGGCTGGATTTGGCCATCTGACGCTGGCCGCGCGCGCCCCCCATGCGCGCAGCGCGGCACCAGACAGCCAGCGCCGCGACGACGGCGGCCAGCACGGCCGCGGGCATATGGAAGGGCGGCCCCGAGGGCCGCCAGGGGGAGCGGCGCTGAGAGCCAAGCGCCAGGGGGGATCGAGGAGCTGCGAGGAGCGAATGTCATCCGATACATAAACATACGCACGCACACACTCACACACATATGTATATATACATACATATATGTATGTATATACACATATGTATACTTATGTCATATATATATACTCACATATGTGTATAGTTGCTGTGTTTATGTGTATATGTAATGTATGTATGTATGTATGTATGTATGTATGTATGTATGTATGTATGCATGTATGTGTTATATGTATGTATGTATGTATGTATGTATGTATTTTTATAACACAAGAAAGCCGGAAAGCCGGAATCCTACAAATCTCCGCGCTTTTTAGCAGGATCCAGGATTCTATCGCAGATCCCTACAAAATTGCGTTCGATATGACATGTCGCGTTTCTTTTAGCAGGATCCCCAAAAGAAAGCCGGAAAAGAGCCTCAGGGTGAGTGCATGTTCTCTTCCGTGTGCGAGCAGCCATCCTGCCCAAGCCTTCACCTTTCCTTCGCTGGCTAAACTGACAGACGAGCGCCAGCCCTTCTGTGCAGCCTTGGAAGCATCGCTCGGCTCCGGTTTCCGCGAGGATGTTCCTAATGCCGTTCCTGGTGTCGGCGAGAGTGCGGAGGAGCCACCTCTTGGGAGTCTGGGATACGCGACGGGATCTTCAGCGGGAGGACAATTACTGAGCCAGAGGCGGTCTCTCGGGCTGGCCACTGAGGGGGCGGCGTCGAGGCGAACCGCCCAGTCGGGTGGTATCTCTCCCAGGGCCGTACACATTGCCTGCGTGTGTGCCGCTAGCATCGTGGCTGGGCTTTCACAGCACACTAGGACGCGAACATCCGGCCGAAGCCTGCGCGCGATGCTCCATAGGAGAGGCACGGCAAAGAAGTGCACTGACTGGGAGCCAGCAAGCCCGTCCAATCCTCCGTGCTGGCTGGCTGTGGACAGGTTTGTACATGGGAGTCCGGCAATGATGACCAGGAGGCTTCCAGGGTCAAGGGTTCTCAGGTGGTCGGACCAGGGATGCTGGCCGTCGTCTCCTCTTAGTAGGTCCCAGACGTCAACTCCTAGTCTCTCGTGCGGAGGGCCCCCGTCAAAGCGTGTAGCGTTGTCGCGGTCCCGGCGCCTCTCAACTCGAGATGCAGCTTCTTCGTTTATGTCGACAAAGGCGGAGGATCTGAAGCGTGGAACCGTGGCAACTTTTGCCATGAGGTCACCGATCGCTAGTCTCGTCAGCCCCCATCCATCGAAGAGTGAGACGAGGTGTAGGCTTGGTCCCGAGGCAGCACTCGGGCTCGGTCTGGGGTCGACAACTCGGGCTCTTGCTTGCTGAATAAAATCGAGCGTCCAGTCGTCACCTTGCCTGGGGTCGGCGTTTGTATGGAGCCTGAGGTGTCCCGAGATGTCCCAGGTGTCGTCGGGGGGGCCGAGGGAAACAATGCCGTCCTGCTGAAGAGTCATGAGCGTGCTGATGATCTGCGTGTTGTCCAGACCTGCGATTTGGTACGCAGCGAGCGTAGTGGCTGCAGGGGCGACTGGGGAGAGGCCGGTCCGTTCGTCCCTGTGGCGCTCCCATACCTGTTGGAGCACGTCGGCAGGCTGGGGAGCTGCGGTGGCCTCGTCTGGTGTGAACCCCGCTGGTCGGGGCCGCGCCCTGCGAGTCTGGCCGTCCTCTGCACTTGCTGGTCTGGATGCCTGCCTTGTGATTCCACGGCCTGCGACGGCAGTGGAGGTGCCTTCGCCTGCTCTATGGCGGGTACGCTCCCAGAGGTCGACCAGGGTCCTGGAATTGGGTGCCCTGGTGCCTGGTCTGGTGGACCTTTCCCTGCTGGTGTTGCCTGCTGTTCTGGCTCGCGCCGTGCCTCGTGGCATTATCCTACGTGCGCCCTCCGCCATGCCCCGGGGAGCTCGGCGGGACGGGCTTCTGTGCGCCCTGTCGGCGGCGGTGCTGCGCGGCTGGGCACTAGCTCCGGGCAGTCGCGGTCCGGCCGCGCTTCTGGTTCGGCCACGCCTGGCAACAGCGGTCTCTGCTGTGCTCCCGACAGTTTCAGCCGGTGCGCGCGCGCGTCTGGGCGTGCTGGCGCGTCGGGCGGTGTTTCCAGATCTGCGGAGGTTCCTTGCAGAGGCCTCTACTGTTTCACTTAGGACCTGGTCTCTGTCGTCAGTGAATGGCGCGCCGGCTCCCGCGCGCAGAATGGTGCGGAGCATGGCTGGCGTTAGGCCCTGGAAGGGGGCCTCGGGTGCCGACACGCTGTCCGAACGAGCCGCCGGGCTGTCAGCGAGCTGCCTTAGTTGGGCACAGGCCGCGTCTGCCGTTAGCGCCGCAACGCGTGTATGAATTATCCTACCCATGGGGTTGCGCGCCCCAGGGGGTGGATGGGTGCTCCAATAGGCGCTGAAGGCGTCTGGAATTCGCATTGGTAGGCCAAGGTCTTCATGTAGGTCCCGCACGGTTTTGTCGAGTTGTGGTATTGCAGCAGCCCAAGCTATCGCGCTCAGCACTCGGTTCCATTCGTCGACGGTGGGAGGGCTACCTGTGCCGTCTGTGGCGTGCACCTGTGCTTGCCTGAGCGTGCACGCCATAGCTTCATACTCCCGTCTCCAATCCGCCTCCATGCACGGAGGGAGTTCAGGCCCGCTTCTCGGCGTATCTCCTCGACCCAGGGGATCGCTACTGCAGCTTTGCACCGTGCCTGGAGGCGGTCTCCTGCTCTGGGCTGGTGCCGGGTCCGTTGAGGCCCGTGGAGGTGCGGTTGTCAGGGATCCTTCCCCTCCGTTGTTCGCTGCCCTGGTGGCTGCTGGTGTACACTGTCTGTCCCTGGCGCTGGTCGGAGTCGCGGCCCCCCCGTTTCCAGCTGTGGGCTGCTCCGGGTTGGCACGCGCGCCTGTTGGGGAGGTCTGCTCGCTCCTGGGCGTACCTGCGTTAGTGTGGTTCTCGAGACTGCCTGCGGTGCCCATTCCATTTACTCCTGCTGGCGCGGCAGGGGCATCCGTTGGCGCGGGGTTGTCTGTGCTCCCAGGGCTCAGTCTCGCTTCGTCGACAGGGGCAAGGGTCTGCGTAGTCCCCCCGCTGGGTGTCGCGGGATTCACAGGGGTCATTCGCAGGGGCCCTCGCCTGGTGTTATCCTCGCGGCCTTCGCCGTTGTCCACCTCTCTGCCTCCTGGCGAGCTGGCCAGGGATGGTGGTGCCGCACCCTCGTCTGGTGCTGGTACCAAGGTCTGTGGTTGTGTCCCACTCGCATTCGTAGCAGGGCTGTCATTAGACCCCACGTTGGGGCCTGTCCCCGTCTGTACTGTCGGCGCTGTCGTCATCCCTAGGCCTGTCAGGAGCGCTGTCGAGCCGGGGCCTGGGGTGGCTGACGGTCTCTCGACGCTGGCTTGCGTGCCTGCGACGTCCATCGCGGGGTTCGCCCGGCTGCGGCTTCTGCGCTCGTTCATACCTGGAGGGTCAACAGGCCTGTCCCCCGCGTCTGTGGGTCTGGCTGCCTGGGAGCCTCCTCTCCGTCACCGAGTCACCCTACCAGGATCGTGGCGCTGCCGCTCCTCCCAGTGGAGGTTTGAGAGCCTGTTGATCAGGGCGTCCAGGGCGCCGGTGACATTCTCTGGGATGGGATGCGCAATGGCGGCGTCAACGTCTGCACCTCTAGACCCCGGGATCTCGAGCCATGGCTGGTGTGCCGAATAAGTGGCGTCGGGTTCAGGCGCGAGCAATTGCGTGAAAGGGAGCTGTCTCGTGACCTCCTCTCGGATTCCGAGCTCACGGATGAGCTGCCACACGTGGCCACGGTCCAGGTTCCCCGGGTTGGCTAGCTGCAGGATCCAGATTGCGGCGAACATGTCCCAATTGTACCTCTGTATGGGCCGGCCTTCCAGGTGCCTTCGAATTTCGAGTGCAATCCGGCGCTGCACGCCCCGTGCCGTGTCGTGGACCGCTTGTTCAGGGACAACTGCAACGAACCTACCCAACATGCCTCGCGCGATGCCTACGGCGTCCTCGTCTGCTCGCACCAGGTCGCCCGGGGAGGGTCTGCATGTGCCCACGAGGACCTCGGCCAGCTCTGGGAAATGTGTGGCCTGGCTGGCCCAGGGAGTGGGTTGAGGGAGGCGGTGGTGCGCCTGGGGAGAGGTTGCTGCGAAGGTGCGTTGACCCGCAGTCCCACGGCAGCGGGGGACGGGGTCGCCGCGGGAGCGGAGTCCAGGCGTGCCACGTGTATTGGACCAGCGGCCAGTTGTAGCTCCAGCCTGGCTTGTGGTCTGTCTGCACCTCTTGCGGCTGCTCTAATGTCTGCATCTGCGGGGAGGAGTATCGTTACCCAGGTAGGGACTGAGGTGAAGGAAGCCTGCTTCGCCGCTCGCGGTAAGCTCAACGGCTCCCCCGGCCGCCACTGCCGCGAGCAGGTATTCCCCAGGCTGAAGGACGGTCTCGTAGTCCCGCTGGCCCTCTCCGCGGAACTCGTTGGGTACCGTGTTGGGTGCACTCCTGCTCATTGCCCTGGCGTTGTCCCGTAGCCAGTCGTCTGTGATGACAAGCGGGGCGGCCCTGGTGTTGGCTGGGTGTGAGGCACGGCTCGGGCCGTCTGGTAGTGGCCAGAGTCGAGTTAGTATCTGCGCTTTCGCCGAGCCAACAGCCGCTGAGTAGAGCCGAAGCGTGCTGTGCCCAGGGAGCCAAGCATCTGGGCGCATGCTACGAAGGCGAACTTCTCCAAGCTGGGCGCCGTGCCTATCCATCGTGGTGATTTCGAGTATTTGGGGCTGAATGGCACGCCTGGGGGCTTGTCGGACGGAGGTGCTGGCCAGGGCGCCCACGTGCTCCTGCTGTTGTCTGGAGACAGCGGCCGCTCTGTGCATAGGATCCCTGCTCGGCGTCGCAGGGAAGATCCTGACTGTCTGGGCACCGATCACTATGCAGCTGGTGCCTACAAAGGCCGCTGCCATGGCGTCTGCCGCCGCCAGGCGTATGCGGACTTGCGTCATGTATCTATAGTCAGAGACGTCAGGGAACCAGGCATACAAAGTGGAGACTTGCTCGACCGTGTCAGGTCCGGTGGTGGCCTCTACGGCTTGCATGACGTCAGCCGGCCGTGTTTGTCCCATGTCTCCCAGGTTCCACCGCAGGTGGAAGCCGTCCTCGGGGTCCTTCCAGGAGGATGCGGCGTGGTCCTAGTGCTGGTGAGGAGGATCCGTCTCCAAATATACGCGGGAGCTCGTCACGGAGGTGCCTCAGGACAGGGGCGGCGATCCTGTCTGGAGTAGCAAGAAGGAGTAGTCCTGTCCCACAGATGCCCACTCTGTGCCCCATGGCCCTGGCTGTCGCAGAAGCAATGGAGCGGGCTAAGCATACTGCTCTGGGGGGGACTGGGATGTGCACTGAGTCACTCGTCTCGTGGGTTCTCCAGATGCACGCCGTCGGGTGGGCCAGCGTGGTAATTTGAGCTGCCGCCTGTAAGTTGTCCAGGGGGGCACGTAGGCCGTCCTCTCCAGTCATGGGCCTTGCTGCCCGACAGCGAAGTACATGGTGGAAGAGCATCTCGAGTCCGTGGTGCCTTAGAAGTTCGTCCCTGGGGAGCTGCACTCTCGTGGTGACCAACTCGGCCGTGATCGTACCGTTGCTGGATTGTCTCTTAGCTCTTCCTTCCGCCGCATGATCTGCGCGACGACGCCGTCGTTGCCGCTCTCGGAGGTTAAGATGTGCAGAGCGTCGGACGTGTCCCCGGATCTCCCTCCCCAGTGCACGACTTTTGACGGGGGCAGAATTGTGCGAAGTGTCCTGCCTGCTATGTCGAATTGTGCCGCAAATAGCTGTTGCATTGGCGGGCTGGAATTGCCGGCTCGGTAGGGGTAGCCGATCGGGACGAGGTGGGTGATCTTGCTGATCGCTCTGTACCCCCACTGCGCGTTTGCCAGGGTCGCGAGCTCGATGGGGTCCGGTCCTCCAGGGGATGGCACTCCCTCGGTGGCCAGGGCGAGGACACAGCACAGACATCCCGCTGCAGAAGCTGCCGCCAGGGCAGCGTCCATCTGTGCAGCTTGCGCATCTACCATGAGGATCGTTGGGACGGCGCCCCCAGGGGGCTGGTCTCTGCGCTCCGTGACCAAGGCTTTGATCTGCTCCCAAGCATCGGGGCATGCGAGGGCAAAAGTGACCCCGGTCTCATCGGCTACTCGATCGCCAACGTACGCAGTTCTGGAGACTACCAAATCGGCTGCAATGTCCAGGACCGCCGTGGTTAGTAGGCTCACAGGGAACCGCATAGGTCCTCTCCTCCTTGGCTCGTCCTCTGGTGGATTCCGTCCGAGAAGTAGGGCCCATCTTCCAAATGTGATCCTCGGAGCTTGTCGTATCCTGTCTGCCCTGCTGGTGGGACCGGGGGGTCGTAATGGCAGCGGTGATCCAGGGCTTTGCGAGCTGTTCTGCCTGTCATCGGGGTCCGGGCCGTCTCCACCGTCAGGCGGGGTTCCGTCCACGTCCATCGGGGCTTGTTCCATCTCCAGAGCAGCCCTCCTCCCGCTAACATGCTCGTGGATCCTGCGCATGTCCGCCAGCGTGACATATGTGTGGGGCCGTCGAATCGATAGCGTCTGCGCTCTGAGGCAGTCCAGGTCTGGAGCCAGATGCCTGACGACCTCGGCTAGCTCGTGTAGACCCAGGAAAGGCTACAGCGGGGCTAGAGCACCGTCCCGTAGTTGCAGCAGGTCTGGTGGTACCGCCACGGCAGCGGCGTCAGCGTCGCAGACTCGCCCTGGCAGCCTTACGGCGATGCTACCCCTGTCGTTTGAGCGGCAGCTAGGGCAGTTTACTGGGAAGCATCTTCCGTAGACGTGGGCCTGCGTCGGCTGGCTCACCCTCCACTGGCTCAGACACTCGGCGTGGAACAGATGACCGCACGGCATCAGGACTTCTGCAGTGCCCAGGATGTTCTCGCTGCAGATCATACATAGGGGAGTTCCTACGTCAAGGTCCCACGGGGGGACCTCTACAACGTCCATGTTCTCTGGGGGAAGTCTGGCATTGTCTCCGGGGGGGTGGCCAATCCGGGCAAGGCCGTCTCCCAGACTCTCGATGAGAGTTCTGGCGGAGACACTAGCGTCAAGATGCGCCAGGCTGGCCGCCTCGCCGAGGTGACAAATGTGGGCTTGGATCTGCAGGTTACTGAGCTCGGAGTATGGCGCCAGATTGGCTCCTGGCACCTCCCTGCTGAGACAAGTAACCACGTCCTCCGGCGCGTGCATCTCGGCTCTCGTCATCCAACGGTAGAGTACGTCGTAAGGCCGGGAGTCCACCGCTCGCACAATCAGTACTGGCCTCAGGAGGGGGAAGTAGTGTGGCGCCAGGCAGAGCCACAGGGCTTTGGAGATCCATGAGCCTGGTTGCCTATTAGCTCCGTGGTCTAACAGCATGCTCTGAGCCAGGCACTGTGCCTGGTCGCCATTGACGGAAGTCCTTCCTTCAGGGGCGGGCATGGTCCCCCTGCCTGCACCCTCCTCGTCTCGCTGTCTAGCGTCTAGCGTGCGGATGAGTCTGTCCAGGTGCTCTTCTCTCGTGCTGCCTGGTGGTAGTCTGCCCTGGGGGATAGCCACGTTCGCTCGGTTGAGCAACTGTCATACGTCCGCGTGCCAGGGGGTGGTTGTGCTCGCGGCTTCCGCAGTCGCGGCCTCTGCTCCAGGGCGCGCCCTTTCTTCGCGCGTGGGCCAGTGATTCCTTGGATTCGTTCTCTGCTCGGTCCTGGCCTGCTCCGCTCGCAACCTCGCTCCCGCTTCTACTGCCTGCTGGTCCCCTGACAGGATGGCCGTCTGAAGGGAGCCACTCGCGTCCAGTTGCTCCATCATTCATTCCTGCAGCCGTGGCGCAATGTAGCTGCCCACTTCGGGTGCCTCGAGCGTAGATCCAGTGGCCCAGGAGGATATGTCTGCCTCTGACGCAATGACTACCTGGGCGCCCCTATATGAGAGGACGCCTCGTGCTCTCCACCATGTGGCTGCCTGGTTGATGATGTTAGTATTGATATTGGTGGTCCTAAACGCCTGCTCGAGCACGTTACGGCCCCTGTCTGCGGCGGTGCCCCATATGAAAGGGACCAGGATTCTACTCCACCGCATGCCTGGGGTAACGGAGTTACTGGCCACCATCCTCATGATTCGTTGCACCTCGTCGACGAAGGCTTCTCGCTGGGAACGCTCCGCGGGGGATAGGTCCTGCACGGAGTCTGGGGGAGGTCTGTGGAGGGCTGTTTCTCCGCCTCCATCTCCGCCAGTGGGGCCTCTTCCGTCGCGCCAGGGGGTGTCTACGTCCATGGGGGAGTGTCCACCTCTGGGTCGTTCCGCGTGCTCGAGGTCGTGGACGCCACTGTCTGACTCTAGGCGTCGGATGACGGCGTCTGTAACGAGGTTTCCCAGGGGGGGTCCTTGCCCCATTTGGGCATGTATTGGGCGCCAGTCGGCGCGTGCTGCTGCCTGTAGCGCACCTCTCATAACCTCGGCTGCCTGGGCGTGTGGACTGTCTCTGTTGTGCCACCAGCGTCTGCTGAGGACCATGCCGTTTCGTGAGTCGCTTATGGCTCGGTCCAGGTGGTCCCCGCCGATGGTGGCGCTTAGCCAGCGGAGATCACCCAGGTGTGCCACGGTGTTCGGTCCTATCGCGATCGTCGCGGTTGGCCTACTCGTTGGGGGACCCCTCCAGTGCGGTGGTGGGTACATGTTCGGGTCCTCGTGAAAGAGCTGCGGGGGGAACCAGCCGTCCAGTCGTCCCTCTGGGCAAGTCCTAAGTGCGCGGCGTATTTTTTGGCAGACATTAAGGGCCCAGGAGTCTGGCGCGGAGCAGAGTAAGGCTAGGGAGACCGCTGCTGTGCGCAGTTGCCAATCGCCTCCAAAGTCTTCAAGGCCTATGGCGCCGTCGTAGGCCCAGATCTCAGCCAGGCCTGAGGCTTGGGCCACCATGTGTCTCCAGGCTCCCAGGAGTTCGCCCACGAGCCAGGTCGGGGTGAAGTCGGAGGGGCCAGGTTGAGCTGGGGAGTAAAGGTGCTCTGCGACTGGGGCGTACCGCATGCCCGCCCTGACAAGCTGCAACAGCAAGATGCTATCCAAAAGGTCGAGCACGTGCCTGTTGAGTGGCTGTTCCGAGTCTGCGTCTGGGTGACCCTGATGGAGGTCGCCCGATTGCCGCTCGCCCTGGTTATAGCTCCATGGGTTGGCCAAACTGTGGCAAGTGATGCAGCGTCGGCCCGTAGGGTCTCGAAGCATCCACGAACCGCAGAAGTCGCATCGTTGAGTCGGGCAGAAGAAGTCCTGCAGCAGCAGGCGGTGCGCTGCGGTGGACCAGGGCCATGCGTTGTCATTACTGTCGCCACCTTGGATCGGTACCCCAGGAATGCCCGTTGAGCTGGCGGTTACTCCTGTAAGGGCTGGCTCTACCCATGGTACTGGGCCTCTACCTGCTTGTCGTCTCGAGTGTACGTCGTCCCCAACCCGTTCAAGGTTGCCCCTCCTGATGGCCCACTGTCTGATGTCCCCATGGTCCGGAAAGTGAACAATGTTCTGCCTGCGCTCGTGGATTAGGACTCTATGCGCATACTCCCTGGTTTCGTCGTCCATGGGGTCCTGGGCCCCGTCTGGTCGGTTAGGGCCGCTACTGTGCGGGGGCACTGCGTCACCGGGAGACCTGGTGGGCAAGAGCATCCTGTCTGTGTCGAATCCATTCGGGAGTTCCATGCCTATGTCGCAGTAGTGCGCTGCAGCGACCATGGCAACATATTCTAGACGCGCTAGTTGCCTTTCCGCTACGGAGGGATCATCCGCGTCCAATTTTTCCCTCCTTATACTGGGGTCATGGGTGATACTCGCGAAGCGGAAGGCGAGCACCTGCATCGGGTCTGGTTGCGCACCCCCGAGGCGCCCTTCGCGATCTCCTCCCGCGACGGACCAGACTAGCCAGGAGAGGTCCAAGATGGCGAGGGTTGGGGCCGAGGTGGCTCGTTGCGAACCGAGCCCAGGGAGGAGGGCTTCTGCTGGAGCCGCACGCAGCGGGCTGCCTACTCGCATGCCTGGGTGACCAGGGCGGTGCCCCCTCCACGCGTGGTGCGTGAGTAGCTCCAGGTTCCTGGTTTCGCGCGGTGTCCTCGGTGCCCCTCGATCGGGGATGTCGCGCCAGGGACCGTCGATACGCACTAGGTGGCGGCGGAGGGCGTTCATGGTGCCTCCCCCGCCAGTGACCCTAGCACCCGCGACACGCGGCCACGCATGGGTCCGTCAGCCTCCCGACTGGCTGCCCAGTCAGCGTTCGTATGCCCAGTGGCGTCCATCCATCGAGCGTGGAGGTCGGTTGCGTACTGCCCTCTGTCTCTATGGGCTTGGCTGGGGTCCTCCTCGGCTTCCGAGGGGGCGGCCTGGTTTCCCATCCGCAGTTCCTCCTCCAGGGCAAGGTCGGGAGAGGGGTAGGAGAGCGGGTCGGGCGTGACGGGCGCTCTGGGAGCCGCGCACCTCAACACGAATGGGGAGCCGTTGGCCGCCCTGATGAGGGGCCCCCGGTCCCGTCCCTGAGGCGGGTCTTCGCAGCCGTGGCCAACGCCGCACAGGGGGCCGTCTGGGCGCTCTAGCCCAGGGGGTGGGTCGGGAAGGGAGTGGATGGGAGGGGAGCGGGTGGGCGAGGGAAGGGAGACGCAAGGCGATCCCGCGACGACGATCGGAGGTCCGATGTGATCGATCCGATCGACCAGGGAACCTGTCCCGTCGGCGGGGTCAGCGAAGACCCTGCTGGCATCGGGCGCGTGGAGCCGTCCCATGGACAACTCCGTCGTCGTTCCCAGGGAAGGTCGGTCACGGTCGGTCGTCTCAGCAGAGGGGCGTGCCTCTCTGTAGCCCCTATTGCCGGGCCAACCTGTCTCTTGCTCGCTTCTTCCTGGCTGAAGGCCAGTCTCGTCGATGAGGTTAGCGGCGTGGAGGCTGGGCGCTGCTCCTGCGGCGGCGTCCATGCCTCCAGGGAGGGTGGCGGCGGAGTCAGGGCGGGAGCCGATTGATCTGCTTGTACTGCTGACTGCGCCTGCCGCGCGGTCTTCGACGTGCCTTCTCTGGGATGGCCCCGTTGCGCAGCCTGTCCCATCTGCGCCTACGTCAGCGGGGTCGGTCGATCGCCCGCAGCCGGCGTGGGGGTCCACCTGATGGGGGAGGCCCTGAGCGGATACACCAGGAATACCAGGAGGGTCGATGTCGTCTCCACTCGTGGTCACAGCCTCTGCGGCGCTCTCGGTTGGCGCTGTCTCTGGACCTCGAGCTGAAGGCTCGTCACTTCTGAGGTTATTCGATACGCCTTGGAGCCTCGAGCTGAAGGCTCGCTCCGTACGAGAATCCCGAGCTGAAGGCTCGCCCCATCCGCAACTGTCCAACCGGGGGGGGGTGGCTGACGAGAGTCCTCGGGGTTGCAGGAGTGGCCAGGGAATTGACTGGTCGCAGCATCGCCGTCGGCGCCACACAGTCCGCTTGAGGCGTCCCAAGCTGCAGACTCCCTCAAATCTGCTGTCTCGCTGAGAGCTCCACGGGCTGAAGGCCCGTTTTCTGCGTGTGCCGTACTGCCGCCTCCAGGAAGGGCGGCAGGCGCGCGGCGACACCCGTCGCCACTCGTGGTCACATCTTCTGCGGCGCTCCCGACGTCCATTGGTGCCGTCTCTGGTTCTCGAGCTGAAGGCTCGTCACCTCTGAGATTGCTCGATGCGCCTTGGGGCCTCGAGCTGAAGGCTCGTTCCGCGTGAGAGTCCCGAGCTGAAGGTTCGCCCCGTCTGAGGCTGCCTGACTGGGGGGCGGGCGGCGGACGAGAGTCCTCGGGATTACGGAAGTGACGAGAGAGTAGACTGGTCGCCGCGTCGCCGTCGGCGCCCACCAGTCCGCTTGAGGAGTCCCCGGCAGCAGACTCCCTCAAATCTGCTGTCTCGCAGGGCGCTCCAAGGGCTGAAGGCCCATCTTCTGTGTGAACCACTCTGCTGCATCCAAGGAGGGCGGCGGGCGTATGGCGACAGCCGTCTAGCCGTCTGCTTACGTCCGTGGGGGGAGTCGGCTGCACGGCTAAGACGCAGGCCTCCACGGTTACAGGGTTGGCCCCTTCGCAGCTGAAGGCTGCTTCTCTCGGCATTGAAGCGTCCAAGGGGGGGCGCTCGGCGGAATGGAGGCGCAAGCCCCTGGGATGCGAATCGGGTACAAGGGCAGGCGTCTGCCCGTCCCCCCTCCTGTCGCAACCGCAGTCGCCCTCTTGAGTGGCCCCAACCCTAGTCCCCCCGCCCTCGTCGGTGAGGCCCCTGGACCGGTCGTCGGGGGCGTCTCTCTGGCGGTCGCCCCTTCGCGACCAGAGCGGGCCTGGGTCCGTCGGGGGATTCACTTGTTCTGGAGTGGGGCCCTCGCCCCCCGTGATCCTGGTATCGCCGTGGGCGATCCAGCTCTGCCCTGCACCGCCAGGAGAGAAGGAAATTGGGCGCCCAGCCATGGGCAGAGGAAGGGTAGGGGTGAGGGAGGGAGATAAGTTCGGCGGGAGGGCGTCATTCCTGTCAATGTCAAACCCAGGGAAGCGACTGAAGGTCGCTATATCAGTGTGTCTCGCGGCGTTAAACGTGTCTCCCCATCTTCCCGTCTGGCTGAAGGCCATCGGTTCTCGTGCGCATGCAACGTCAACGGGAGCGATCACAGGGTCCGCGGACGCGTTCGGACCGCCCGTACTCGGGGGGTCCCAGGGGGCGAGGGGCGACGGCTGCCCTGGCGGGATGGTGTCCTGTGATCCAGGGGGAGGATGTCTTGAGTCTGCCAGTCCGTGGGCCCCCTGGCCGTCGACTGGGCTTGCATCGTCACCCGCGGAGTTCCCAGGAAACCTAGGACCGTCGTCGATCGGCCTCCCATCCATGCTAAGCCCGACCTGGGCCAAGCTGCTGCGAGGAGCCGTAGGCGCGGAACCCAGGGAGTCTGATATGGCCGGAGCGCGGCCCGGGGGGAAGCGCGCGGCCCGCAAACTCCTAGGGGATGCCCCCTTGAGCTGGGAGACCCGGCCGAGGAGCAAGGGCCCAGAGACGGCTTGAGCCAGTGGCTACGGACGCTGGTGGGGATACGCGAAGCGTCAAGAATTTCTCCGAGGGGGCCGCCGTGACTCCCGCTCTGCCGACTCATGAAACATGGAAGCATACGTAACATAATATTGCGTGCGTTCGACGTGCTGAGGTTATGATGCTTGCGTTGGTTGTGTTGCAACGCGGTGCAGTGCTTTGCTTTGGTGTGTTTCGTATGCGTTTCCTCTGCACTGCAATGGAATGTCATTGGTTGGCGTTGTGCAGCGTTGCTTCGTCTTGGTTGGCTTTCTTTAGTTTGCTGTGCATCGCACTTGTGTTGATTCGGGGGCTGTGCGTTGCCCTTTGCACTGTCTGGCATTGTAACGAATTGCAACTCACCGCATCGCAAGACATGGAGGAATATCTCGGAGAAAAGTGAACTCGTGTGAGGAAAAAAACCTGGGAGGGCATTTTCGAAGAGCCCAGCCTCGGGAGCCACTCGCCACAGGCCCTCTTGCACGTGAGAGGCGCGAACATCTGAAGCAAAGCCTCAATGGAGGAGGAGGAGGAGGAGGAGGAGGAGGAGGAGGAGAGCAGAGTCCACAATGGCAGCAGCACAAAAGAGAGGGAAGGAAGGGAATTGGCACGCCCGACATGGGTACGGGAGAAAATGGGCACAGCGCCTCACAGAAAGTGTTGTCCATCACCGACAGCGGCGGCTGTTGGGCGGACATCTGTTTGTCCTAAAGGGGCGACGCCCAGGGCGACACCGACAGCAAGGCAATTTCAAAATGGACAGGAACTGCTGTCGGCATTCGTCGCCATTGCTTCTGTACCAATTTCGATCGTACCGAGCGAAAGCGGACCCCGCCCCTCACCATGCCGCTGCGTCACGAGCACACCCGTGAGAGTTCGAGTGTCAGTGGCCCGGCTTCCAGTCCGCGCAGGCGCAGAAAAATCACAGGTCTCGCCGCACCGTCGGAAGAAGAGAGAGCGACAGATTGCGGAAGCGGACTGGGAGGACGAGGAGGACGAGGAGGACGAGGAGGACGAGGAGGACGAGGACGAGGAGAATGAAGCGCGAGGACGGAAACGAAGGAGCAGCAGTAGCAACGGGGGTGAGGAGGAGAAATGGCAGCAGAAGAGGCGGCAACGGCAGTAACACCAGATGCAAGAGGGCAGGAATATGGGAAGAGAGTGGAATGAACGGAGGGAAGGAGAAAGGGAGAGAAAGGAGGAGAAATGATAATAGCAGCAGGATGATGAAGAGAGAAGGTGAAGGAACGGATGGAGAAGACAGAGGAGGAAGAAGGCGACAAAGGACAAGGACAAGGAGGAGCGGAACGGGAAATCTCCCGAAAGTATGAAGAGACAAGGCGGCCGTGGCGGGCGCCTTCACGACAGCCTTTCGCACATAGATGCACGGGTCCGCCTCCACTGATGATATTTGCTGACTTGAGCTGTGGGGCCTCGCGCTTCCTCCTGACGATCCGACTACACCACGAAGCGGGGAGTGCTATCTGCTTCTGGTCCTGGGCCAGCCCCAGAACATTCACTCCCAAACTGGTCCCGTTCATCATCTGTTCGCCACACAACCAGTGTCACTCCATCACCAGGGCAATGCATGTCTGATCAAGGTGCCAAACTAAGCGTACTTCTCTAAAGAGGCATGGCGATGCAACTTCATCTCCATGGTAAACGACTACTGGTATACTGAAAGCGGGCCAGTCACACTGACTGAGCTTCAAGCAACCTGATCCTGCCAGCCCTGTGGGCGGAGGCGGTTAAGCGGATCGTATCTTCAAAGCCCACTTGTTCCTCTTCTGGGAGAGGCTGGCTCACCCCTCCCCCATACACCACATCGCAACACTTTCCCCCCCTGCCTAGCCACGCCTTCTGGGACCTCTTCCTCTTCGAGGCCTCTTGGGGGCCTTTTGGAGGCCTCTCGGGGGCCTCAAGGCCTCCAGGGGGGTCTTGGGGACATCGTGGGGACATCCTGGGTGCCCAAATACGGCTGCCGCTGTTGACCTCCACGCTACTTGGAAAGTGTTGGAGGGCCTCTTGGGGCCATTTGGAGGTCTCGAGGCCGTCTTGACGCCATCTTGTCGCTTTTAGGGCCCTCCTGGGGCTAATTTGGACCGTCTTGAGGCGATATTGGAAGCTTGGCCGTCTTGGACGCCCTGAAGATCGTAAAGGCTTAAAAGTCAAAAGCACACAAGAACTTTCAATGTATTTTCCCGCTTAAGGGTCTCTTGGGTGTCCTCTTAGGGCCGTCTCACAACGTCTTGGGAGCCTTGGGGGCCATTGTTTGGCCCGTCTCTGGAGAACACTGGGCCGACTTGGAGGCCATCTTGGATCGTCGTAGACATACTCAAGGCCGTCTTGGACCAGCATCTAGGCGGCCGTCCTGGGCCATCCCGGCCGTCTTGGAGGAGGCATCGGAGGCCGCCCTGGACCGTCGTGAGGGTCATCTTGGACCGTGCTGGGCCCAGAGCGCGCTGGTGCCAGGAAGAGGGGGGCGGCTGGAGTGGTTGGCCCGCTCTCGGTGGCGCGCAAACGTGGGTTAGCGATCCTAGAGGCCTCCTTAATGGGGTCGGAGTAGATGGGGTCGGAGGATCGCGCAGCATCGCCGATACATCGCCGATACATCGGCGATGCATCGGCGATGCATCGGCGATGCACTGGCGATGCATGGTCGGCGTCGGCGATAAATCCGAGACGTCGGCATGGAGAAAATCGGGCCCCACATCGAGCCGCATCGCCGATACATCGGCGATGCGGCGCGATCCTCCGATCCCGTCTACTCCGACCCAATCTAGGAGGCCTAAAGATCCATGGATTCGGCACGCGGTCGCCAAATCCATGGTCCGGGGGAGGTGCCCTCCACAAAATGCGGCCGGCGCCGCCTCGCTCGGCGGAGACAATGCGCGATTTCACATGGAAACGGAGCCCGTCGCTATCCACGCCCCCTCAATCCATGTTTGCGGTCGCCTGCCTGGAGTGGCTGGCCCGTTCCATCGAAGGGATTACCCCGCCCCCATCCCCCGCGCCAGGGGCCTGAATCGGCGGCACGCCCGGGGGGAAGTGAGAAGAGTGGCGGGCCTTCTCAGAAGGCTCGGAAGTCCCCCGACATTCTGAGAAGCTGTCTGAGCCATCCCCGAAGACACAAAAACTCATCGGAGGGCGCGAGGGTTTCAAAGAAGTCCCGCCACCTTCTGAGAAGACCTTCGCCTTCTCACTGCCCCCCCTCGCTCACCGCCGACTGAAGCAGGACTTCGCGAGCGGTCAGAGCGTCCAAGATGGCCACGAGGAGCTCCAGCATGGCCCCAGGCAGGGCAGCCCAAGATGGCTTCAAGATGCGGCTTAAGGTGGCTGCAGGGCCTCCCAAGCTTGCTGCCGAAAGGCAAATCACGATCCCAAACCATGCCTTTGTGCAGCTTGCCCTCTCGGCTTTTCCCTTCCGATGGGCATCTGAAGTCTCCAGATGGAACCGAGACCGCCCAAGACAGTCCCAAGAAGGGCCATAACGTTGCCCCACCTTGGGCACCCCAGAGCATGTCAGGAGGCGGAAGGGCTTCGGGCTCCAGTAGGGAGGGGCGCAACTTGGACCTCCCTCTTCTTGATCGATCGTCCCTGGATCTGTCCAGAAAGGCCTCGAGGCCTCAGACTCCCGGAGTGGCCTCGCACGGCCTCGGGCCAGGGCCCGTCGAGAGCGGACCTCGGGCCGTCGTGGGGGCCGCGGGGGGGCTGGCCCCGGGGAGGCCGCAGGCAGGAGAGCAGCGCGTGCCTGCAGTCAACCCGTATCCTGAGGACGCACGAAAATCGGGCGTTGGCAAAACTGGGTTTAGTGGAACCTGGTTTAGTGTTGCGTACCGGGGGGCGCCCCCCCCCCCCCCGCCCCGTTCCGCTAAGTGGAACTGCCGTCACCCGAAGAACGCCAGGTTCGGCAAACCTGGTTTAGTGATTCTGGCCAATTTCGGGGCCCCCGGACCCTACCACTAACCGGGTCCCCTTACCTGGGGTCCTGGCTATACCCGACAGAAGGGTGCAAGGGCCTCGGAAGGCCATCTGGGAGCTTTTCGAGCGGGGCGCGGCCAACGGAGCTGGCCAAGGCTGGGCCGAAGGGGCAGGGATACAAGGGCACCCTTGCTGTTCAAAATGAACTGGAACTGCTGTTGGGCATCGTGCCCATTCTTCCCGTACCCATTCCGATGGTCCCGACAAAAGGCCCCTGGGACCCAGGCACGGTGGCGGGATGGGCCGAAGGGCAGCCAGGTCCGCCGCCCCCTGTGGTCTTGCCACAGGGGTGCACGGCGTGCCAAACGCCTGGCGAGCTTCTCGTTTGTTTCTGAAGAACTCCACGAGGGGTCTCGGCCCAGCCCGCCGGCCACCCAGAAAGCTCCCAAATTTCGGTCTCCGTTGGCCCCACTGGCTCCGAGACGACTCAGATGGCCCAAGATGGCCTTCCAAATGGTCCGAAGAAGCCTCCAAGACGGCCCGAGAGGGTCCAAGATGCCTCTAAGTCCGCCGAATACCACCAAGACGGCCTAAGATGGCTCCAAGATGGCTCCAAGATGGCTCAAGACGGCCCAAGATGTCCCAAGAGGCCTCTAAGAAGGCCCAAGAGGCCTCCAAGAGGTTCTCCAGGAAGGTCCGAGGAGGCCAAAATCATTGAATGTCCGTAGGTTTGTTGACGGATGTTGGTATCTGCTTCTTTTCGGCCTTCCGACAGCCCAATATGGTCCAAGAGGCCCCAAGATCGACCCAAGATGGCCCAAGATGCCTCAAAGATGGCCCCTTATGACGGCCCGAGAGGCCCCCAAGACGGCCCCAAGTGGGTCCCGAGATGGCCCAAGAGGCCTCCAAGACGCCCAAGATGGCCTCCAAGACGGTCCTGAAGCGCCTCAGGAGGACCCCGAGTCCGTTCAGAGAAGCCTCCAAGACGGCTTTCGATGGCGTCAGACGAGCCAGGAACGCCGTAAAACGGCCCAAGAGGCTCCCAAGAGGCCGCAAAAGGCACCCAAGAAGACCAAGGAGGCCCCCAAGATGCCTCCAAGCGGCCCCCAGGAACCTACCAGGAGGCCCCTCGAGTGTCCAGAGGCTTCCTCCTCCTCCTCCTCCTCCTCCTCCTCCTCCTCCTCCTCCTCCTCCTCCTCCTCCGCCTCCTCCTCCGCCTCCTCCTCCTGCCTCCTCCTCCTCCTCATAATACTTCCTCTGTCTTCCTCTTCATCTTCCTCTTTCTCCTCCAAGAGTTCCCCCAAGCGTTCCCACAACGCCTCGGGAAAGACATGGTCCGATAGCTTGTCCAGGCTGAGGACACGCAGAGCTCGGCCACATCGGCGCGTCCAACAGGGCAGGGGGCGGCGATGGTTCGCCGTAGGCGTCTTCGGCATTGGCAGATCAGGTCAATTGAGAAGGCGAAAACCCACCCCCACCCCCATCCCCGAACCTGCGATTCAAGGAGTCGGAACTGGAGGTGGGGGTGGGTTTTCGGGGTCCAGGAATGGAGAAAACCCATCCCCACCCCCAGTCCCGACCCCTTGGACCGCCGGCTCGGGGATGGGCGTCGGGACTGGGGGTGGGGGTGGGTTTTCGCCTTCGGATCAATACTGCATGAGATTCGGAGCGTGCTCTCTGCCACACTTCTGAGGGAAGTCTCCTCGACTCTGCAAGCCCCGCCCGCCAGACGTCCGGCCAGGGCGGAGATGACAGCCTGGTCGTCCTCGGCGGCGCACTGCCCTGGCCACCGGGGAACCGAGCCACGGGTCGGCCGAGGATGGCCGGTGGACGCGTCTCCAACAGGCACACAACAGGGGGGCGGGGACGGCAGAGAGAGGTGGCGATAAGCGGGGAAGGGCAGATAGGGTGAACGAGAAATGGGGGAGGGGAAGAGGGGACGGAACGGGAGGAGCAGGGAGAGCAGGCAGGGGGAGGGGGGACGGAACGGAAGGAGCAGGGAGAGCAGGCAGGGGGAGGGGGGAGGTTGGGACAGGAGGGAGGGGACGGGGGGAGGGAAATGGAACGAGGGGCGGGGGACGGGCTGGAGGAGGAAGGACATAGGGGGATAGGGGGAAAGGGGGAAAGGGGGGAGGAGGGGGCTGGGGATCAAGAAGTGGACAAGGGGAGGAGGGCAGGAGGGGACAGGGGTAGGAAGGGAGGGAGAAAGCAAGGGACAGAGGGAAGGGGGAGTCAACAAGAAGTGAAGTATCCTATGTGGCTTCCCGCCCTCTCCCTCAGTCTCTCCCCTTCACGAATCACCTCCGTCCTGGTGGACTGGCCAGAGCGGTCACAGCCGTCTCCCATCTCGCCGCCCTGCTCTTACGCCAGACCTTCAGCGCCTTTCGACAAGCTAGGGGGCCACATGCGAACCCTACCCCTAGCCCCCAGGATTTCTGAGGGGGAGGGTGGGGTTCACTTCCTTCGGGAGCTCCCGAGCGAAGTGAACCCCACCCTCCCCCTTCGGAAATCCTGGGGGGTAGGGGTAGGGTTCGCATGTGGCCCCCTACAAGCACCGCGATCACAGAACGCCCTGCGCTGGAGATAGCAAGAGGAGGCCGGCCCAGGCTGGACGGCAGCTCGCCCTTCCGCACCGCGGCACTGCAAGGTCTGGCTCTGCAGAGGTCGGATCGGACGAGAGGGGTATCTGAAGGGGCCTTGGGACACACAAATAAATACACACAAATAAAAAGATTCCCCATATTTTCCCATATTTTCTGGATTTGGGTTTTCCCCCCCCACTTCCCATATTTTCCCATATTTTCAGGGGAATCGACGATTAATTGTGTCTGTGTGTTTCTTTCCCTCCTGAGTATCACAGGTTGGCGGCGCGCGCAGAGGGGGGCAATTCGGGGGGAGGGGGGAAGGTCTCTTAGAGGGAGCCTGCTTCGCGCCTTCTAAGAAGCAGCCTCCTGGGAAGCCGTCCCCCCCCATCCCTTGCCGTCGCTCGGACGTCCATTTCCAGTGCATTAAACGGTTCCGTGCGTGTTTGTTTTGCTCGATGGTCCAGGATGGTCCTCGATGGTCCTCGCCGAGAACAAAACGCACACGTCCGAGCGATGCCAAGATCCCCCCACACACCCCTCTGAGCTCGGGGATCTTCTGACCCGGGTCAAACCAGACCCGGGTCAATCAGGCCCTGCAGGATCCTGCGCCCATGACCCGGGTCAGTGCGCCCCCTGGCCCTGCAGGACCCTGCAAGATCTGGCGCATTCACCCCCGCTTCTTGAGCCCCGGGCCGCCGAGGGCGCCCCTGCATCGACAGAGAACGCGCCCGGCGGCAGGGCCGAGACCGGCCGCATGCAGCAGGTCGTCGCCGTCCACTTTGTCGTCGTCGTCGGCGTCGTCGTCGGCGTCGTCGTCGTCGTCGTCGTCGTCGCCGCCGCCACCGTCGTCGCCGTCGTCGTCGCCGTCGTCGTTGTCGTCGTCGTCGGGCGGCCTTCCGCCCCGCTCACCCCGCCCCTTTCCCTCTGCCCCCCTCTGTCGTCCGACCAGGACTAGACAAGCGCGTTCCGCTGCTCGCAAAGCAACTACTCGCAAAGGCGTGGATCCGCCGAGGGGGACTTACGTAGGGGAACGAAGCATGAAAAAAACATAAAAACTCGGAGGTCCGCGCGGATTTCCCGGATCCGCGCTGGACCCCCCTCCCTGGCGCGCGGAGCGCGCCAAGAGCGGCGCCGAAGGCGCCGCCATGGCGCCGATCCGAGAAATCCGCGCGGACCTCCGAGTTGTTGTGTTTATGTCATTGGCCGTTCCCCTACTTACGATATGTGTACATATACTACATCGAGGCAATCGCATGTTTTTGCTGACGTTGGCGAGAGCAGGCACGTTGCGAGTAGTGGAAGGCGCTCGGCGAAGGACTGTCTGCCTCTCGGTGAGGTCTGCCCCGCCTCCTCCCCATCCTCCCCGTCCTCCTCCTCCTCCTCCTCCTCCTCCTCCTCCTCCTCCTCCTCCTCCTCCTCCTCCTCCTCCTCCTCCTCCTCCTCCTGAGGAGGAGGCCCCGCCCGGATCGCGTGGCATCGACGGCCCACGACTCTGCCTGCGGCGCCACCAGGGCTGCCGACACGCCCCCGCGTGCGGCGGCGGACCGAGCCCACCGAAGGGCGCACGGCCTGCCGCCTGGCCACCGGGCCACAGCGCTGGGGCTGCAGCTCTCGGACGCCCTGCCGAGGCGGCACCTGCACTCGCACATGGCTTCGGAGGTCCAGGGAACGGCGCCGAACACGGCTCGCCACCCCGCACGAGGCGAGGGCGCAGCAAGGCAAGACCCAAGCCTTCTCCGACTGCGGCCCCGCGAGCGCCAACGACCGCGCAGGGCAGGGAGCAACACGCCTGACCACCGCCTGAGAATCGGCCTGCTTAGGTCGGTGGCGCCCAGCCTGCTGGTGACGAGGAGGACGGCCGCGCCGAGGCAGGAGCCGTGCTCTGGCAGTTGGCACACGCACTCCCAGGAGGACCCCAGACGTCACGATTTTGTCAGAACGTCGACCCCCGAGGGTCTCCACCCATTCCCCCGGACCGGCGTTTCATCCCGAACCCTTCTGTTGACAGCCCCGACAAGGCCCCGAAGCCTGGCAAGGGCCCTTAGAGGCCGAGGCTAGCGAAATGCCTTCCGCCGCGACTCTCCATGACTCGTGGGAGTCTGAGGCCGAAGCCGCGCGCGACATGGGGAACGTGAAGCACAGAAAGAGAAAAAGAGAGAGAGAGGGAGAGAGAGAGAGAGAGAACGAGAGAAACGGAGAGCGAGAGAGAGAGAGCGTCAGAGGGCGGGGGGAGATTCGGAAACCTGTGGCAACCCGTGAGGCACGGAGATGACCGCGGTTCGCGCGCCGCGATCCGGGCCAGAGTGGCTGCCTCTCTCCAGGGTGGCAGCGCGAGGGGCGCGAAGGGCCGCGTCGGGGCGCATGGCCCGCCGGCGGGCCGCAGGGCTGCACCGGCGTCTTCCTCGCCCGTTTCCTGCACGAGGGCTCTCGGCGACGTGGGCTCTGGCCGCGGGCGGCCGCTCGCTCTCGTGGATGCCCGCCGCCCCTCCGCCTCCCATGCCCCGTGCCCGCCGCACCCCCTCCTCTCGGCCTCGTCGCCCTCCCTCCCTCCCGCTCCCCCGCTCCACCTCGCCCCCCTCGCCACCGTTCCCTCGCTCCATGGCGTCGCCCCCCCTTTCCCCCCCCTCGGCACACACACGCACACACACACACACACCCTCGCCCCCCAGCGCCGGGGGGACTGCCAGCGGCTAACCTTGCACGGCTTTCCCCCTAGAGGCCTCCCGCCTCCCGCGCACTGGCACCCACCTGGAATGTCCACTTTCCCTCACGCTTCCCCCTCCGACCCCCCGCGCCCCTCGCTCCCTCTCTTCCCCCTCCTCTCCTGCCCTCCCAAGGTAACTCTTGCGTGGAGGGGTCAGAATTTGGGATGACCCAGGGGGAAGAGGAGGAGGAGGAGGAGGAGGAGGAGGAGGAGGAGGAGGAGGAGGAGGAGGAGGAGGAAGAGGTGGAGAGAGAAGCAAGATGAGGAAGAGGAAGAGGAACTACAATTGCGGGCGGCATGGGTGAAAAGGAAAGGCGTTGCGGCAGCGGTAAAAGGGGGCATAGCAGAGCGGTGGCCTCGTGACTTTCAAAACCGCATATAGTTTGCGGGACCGCTGTGAGCCAAGTGGCAACGGGCGCGCGCGCGCTCCTATTCGAGCCGGGGCCACCAGGCAATGGACGGTGTCCCTCCGCACCAATAAGGCCACAGACGGCCCCCCGCAATGAGGCGCCGGAGAATTCACCGCGCAGCCTCCGCAAGGGGCGCTCGGCACAACTCACCCGTGGCTCAAGAGCTGCGGCCCGATCGGAATGTCGTGAGCCTTGGACAGCCCCGTCGGTTCGTCCGTGGTCAACTCACACGTGGGACGAGCTGACCACGACCAGGGTCACGAGTCGCAACGGCACCCCACAGCAGGAAGAGCCCAAATATTGGCTCCTTACCCGGGGTGGCGTCGACTGGTCGACGTCGCCTGACAACCCAGAGGTGCGTGCTGCTTTTGGGGGCCAGGCACTGATCGTGCTCGGCGTGCGCTCGAGCCGCAGCACCGATCGTGCCTTCCAGCCAGGTTCGCTCCTTGGCTCTACTTCTGGCACACTGCTGGCGCGGCCGCTCGCCTTCGGCACTCTTCTGTGAATAGGTGCCGGCGGGCGCAGGTGGCCGTTGCGTCGCTCGCGCGGCTGCGCAGCGAGGGTGCACCCGCGCGCCTTGCATCGCGCGCGCGCCGATGCAGCGCGTCAAACTGTTTGCGGCAATGCGCCTCTTATTGCTAGCGCTTACCAATTGCAGCTGATGACTGGTCCGCGCGTTGGCCCGGCGACATCTGAGCGGCACCGACGCGGCGCGCGCTGCCTGGGCGCGGCCAACAGCAGCGCAATGTCGCAGGCGCCCGCCACGGCCGTTCGCATCTGCCCCAGTCGGCAGCACAGCGTGGACAGTGCGCCAGGCCACCGCGACGCACGCCGGCTAGTCCGCGATGGCGACGCAGCACTGACCTCTGCGGCGGCGCGCTGTCTCGCCGGCACCTTGCAGTTGAGGCGACGCCGAGGCGCCAAAGCTACGCGCGCGCGCGGCACCCGTCGAGCGCCCGGCGCGCGACGCCCGCCAGCGCTTCGCGACGAGGAATTCCACGTCGTTGCCCACGCGGCGCCCATCTACGTCGAGACAAGAAGGGCCCTTGCCATTGCGGAAAGGCTGGCCGGAACGGCTGCTCGGTGGCGCTCGTGTCGAACGAGATCTGTCATGGGCGCGCGGTCGGGTCATCCTCGCGGCGCTCGCCGCAGCCCAGTCGCCAAGCGTCTTGCAGCTGACACATCGGCCTCAGACATGCCCACGCCCATCGGCACGCGGCGGCGGCCGTCTATATGCACGCGCACTCGCGCTGCAGCGCGCGCCCAGGAAGGCAGGGGAGGCGTCGCGCCAGGTGGAAGGGCGAACGCGCCCCGCCGGCCCGTTGCAGGCGCGGCAGGGTTCGCGCCAGCAGCGGCCGCGCGAGGTCAGCAGCTTCCGCCAGCTGTTCCTGCCCAAGAGATGCGGTCGAGCACAGCCATGACGACCGCGTTGTCACGCGCGTCGCTGCCAGGCCCGCGACGGCGAGCCCGGCGGCGGATGTCACATGTTTAGCGATTCTGGGCGCGACCTCGCCAGCAGCGCCCAGGGGCGGGCACCGCCGCGCGCGTCGACGCGCTCGCGCGCAACTGTCCGCGCGAGGACACTGCCACGATAACACGCCGACAATGCGCAGACGCACGTTGGGCAGCGCAGCGCCGCCCCCGAGCCGTGGCCCCCGATGGGCGGCCACAGCCGACGTGGGAGCGACGAGCGAGGGGGCCGACGTGGGAGCGACGTGCGAGGAGTAAGTGTGGCATGTCACCCAAGGCCCGGCACCGCTGCGCACTGGAGCTGCACTGGCGCGCCGAACCCATTCTCGGCAAAATCGGACATCTCCCAGAGCAGCTGCACGCTGGCGCCCGCGATGCGGCCCCTTGTACGGGACCATCAACTCCTCGCTGGCCTCCGTTGGCCACGATCTCGTCCGCGGCCTCCTGGGGGCCGGCAACCTAGGAGGTCGCCATCGGCATGGAGTCCTTCACGGTGTCGATCACGGCGGGCTTCGCGGGGCAGATATTGCCCACTCGCGGAAGGATCAGCTCAGGACATCTGCCAGACGGCGCGCACGAAGGAGCGCACGTCATTCAGCTTATCGCACGTGTGGTGTGGGGTGGACGCCATCACGAGGTGATATCTAAACTGAATCAACTGCACTACCCAACAGGCATGATACAAACATCATGTGGGAGTGAAGAGCCCTCCGCCGCACGAACATTCCATTCGACTGCTCCACTCTGTGCGCCGACCCCGCGGCACGACGACGAAGCCCGAGAGCAGACCCAGACCGCGGAGACGGAACACCTAGCGAGGCCCGGGGACCCCCCGAGACAACCGGCGAGCCCCAGACGAGACGGCCCCAGACCCACCACGAGAATTTCGAGCCGAGCCCAAACGCCGCGGGGCTGCCTTCACGACTGCGGGCGCTCACCTGTGGGCGGCGATGCCGACGATGAACTCGGGAGCGCTCCGCTGTCGCCTATGGCTGCCCAGTTGATCTGTGGGCCAGTCGGCACGGCGCCTCTCTGTGCTCCAGCGCCTCGAAGGAGGTCAGCATCCCGAAACAGCCGTGCTCGGGTTTCGTTCCTCTCCCAAGGCGCCGCAATTGCGATCCCCCCGTCCTCGACCGTCGACTCCTGGAGCGGCGGGCTGAACGGGACGAACTCCGACGCCGAGCTGCTGAGGGGTGTGGGCGCCTTCACCTGCGCAGCTGCCAACACGGCCTCTGCGGCCGCGAATTTCACAACTGAGAGCCTCGCTGCACGGGCCTCAACCTCGGACGAGCTGGCGATCAGAGTGCCTCCAGCCTCGGCATCAGCTTCTGCCCTCTGGGAGGTGCCCTCGTGCGACATGGTGAATAAGAGAACTCCATCCTCCGCCACGGCTCCAACCGTAGGGCTCTCGGTTTCATCAGCATGTGCTCCGCTCCGGTCGCTGGCCTGCGCCACGAGAAGCGCGTCCCAGAGGGCGGCCCCCAGCCGCGTGGGTCGGCAGCCGCGGTACTCCATGCCGCTGTAGGCGGTCAGCAAGGCCTGAACGGCCCGAGCCTGCGCGCGGACCGCCTGGGCACGCCCCTCGGCAGCCGTCCGGCGAGGGCGCTGCGGGCGCCCCACCGTCGGGCACCATGGCGGCGCCACCATTTCGCGGCCCGGGGAGTGGAGACGAGGAGAGCGGACGAGAGGACGGGCGGGGAGGGCAGCGGCCCGGGGGTCGCCTGGCGCGGGCTCGCTGACCCCGCCCAGGCGACGGCCAGATCCGAGCTGGCGCTGGAGGAGGAGGAGGAGGAGGAGGAGGAGGAGGAGGAGGTGGAGGAGGAGGAGGAGGACCAGTGCAAACTCAGGACTCCACAACCATGTTGGATAAACCCTCCATCCGAGCTCTCTCTTCACAGACCCCATACAAAAGATAAATTTCAACTGAGGGACTCGCCTCGTTGGGAGGCATCCCATTGAAGCCTCTGAAGCGTGCCAAAACAGCATGATCGGGACTCCAACGCCACGAATCATCCTGATTGCTGCGTCTTGACGATCATGGGACTTCAACACCGCGAGTCAACGTAACTCTTCCGCCCTCCCAATCCTGAGTACTTCCAAAACATCATTTCTGGTACGTTGGCCATGGGAATCCGTTAACCCCTTGCATATGCTTAATGCGCGCGGCGCAAAAAACGAGAACCACTTGTTGCAAAAGAACCGCCCTCAAGCCGTGAAGCTCTTGGGAATGTTCAAGACGACTGTGCGCGGCGCTAAGGGAGAGCCACACTTTGAAACGATCAACCCTCAATCCATAAAGCCGTGCATTGTTATAACACGAATACGCGCGGCGCCGAGGCGGGAGCCACTGGTGGAAAACGACCCACCCTCAACCCGTGAAACTCTTGCAAATGTTCAAAACGAATGTGCGTGGCGCTAAGGCGAGAGCCGCATTTGGAAAACCACCCGCCATCAACTCGTGAAACTCTTGCAAACTTGGAGAAAGAATGAGCGAAACGCTAAGGCGAAAGCCACAGTTTGAAAACCACCCGCCATCAATCCGTGAAATTGTTGCCAACTTCTGAGCTGCAGGGTCATTAATGGTGATGAAATCTCAAGCGAAACGCCGGGCCCGCCCTTTCGACCGGCCTCGGGGTGCGACA
This sequence comes from Prorocentrum cordatum, assembly GCA_963575745.1. Classification (NCBI taxonomy): domain Eukaryota; class Dinophyceae; order Prorocentrales; family Prorocentraceae; genus Prorocentrum; species Prorocentrum cordatum. The sequence goes on along the minus strand of CAUYUJ010021535.1, from coordinate 45,344 downwards.
GGGATAAGGGATTCATGAGGAAAAGACTTAAGAAGGAGGAGGAGGAGGAGGAGGAGGAGGAGGAGGAGGGAGGAGGAGGAGGAGGGGGCGGCGGAGGAGAAGGAGAACGAGGAGGAGGCACGAGGAGGCACGAGGAGGCACGAGGAGGCACGAGGAGGCACGAGGAGGCACGAGGAGGCACGAGGAGGACCAGGATGAGAGCCCACGCCCGCCACGCCGCACCTCCGACCGACCCCCCCCCCGCACGCGCGCAAGACCCCCGGGGCGAGGCGCGCCGAGCGCGACCACGGCGGCGAAGCGCACGGGGCCCGCGTAGTCGCCGAGCTGGCCTCCGTGGGTCGCCCCCGCCCCCCGCGCGAGCGAAGGGGCCCCAGAGGGCGACGACGACGACGACGACGACGACGACGACGACGGCGGCGACGACGGCGGCGGCGGCGGCGGCGGCGGCGGCGGCGACGACGACGACGACGACGACGACGACGACGACGACGACGACGACGGCGGTGGCGGCGGCGACGACGGCGGCGGCGGTGGCGGCGGCGGCGGCGACTGTCATGGCCACTTCCACGGCCACGGCGACGGCCACGGCCTGGCAGTGGGGTAGAATTGCTGCGCCGCTCTCGTGGGACATCCTCATTATCGGGTTTCGAGACTCTCTGGCCCAGGCCGAGGGAGTGCGAGAGCTGACTCCCCTGAACCCGAGATGCAGCGACCCACCAGTCTGGCACCGCAGGGCGACGATGAGACGCCGCGTAAAAATCAGACGGGGCAGTGCTGAACCGGCGCCATACGGGCACCCAAACGGACCCTCGCATCTCCCTCGGTGCTGGCAAGCGCACAGCAGCCGTCGTCACTCCCAGAGCCCCTTGGTGAGTCCAGCAGGGCAGCGCGACACGTGTACCCAAAACGAGACCTTGCCGAACCAGGTGCCGAAATACGTACTATCCCATGAGAGTCTTTAGATATCCCCCCAATCGGGAGTGGCTACTTATTGATTCGGCGACCTTATTGACGGACTGTGGTTACACCAATAGCGGAAAATAATGATTCATCCGCGGCACCCGCCGCGCAACGACGACGAAGACGACGACTACGACTACGATGACGACTACGACCACGACGACTACTACTTATGCTTCAGGAGCGTTCTCATGGAAAATCCTAGCTCAGAAACTCGACCCTCAGAAACTCCATCCTCAGAAGCTCCATCCTCAGAAGCAGAAGGAGGAAAAGAAGGAGGAGGAGGAGCAGGAGGAAGAGGAAGGACCAGTTTATTCACCGCCGACACAAACAGGAGGGTGGATATCAAAACAAAAGACCATCGGAGGCTACGGGCATTCCATCAGGACCTCGCTGCCAACATAAGCCTGCTGCCACTTCCGGAGTCCCCGGGGGTCCAGCGGTGCGGCGCGACACAGGGCTCCTCGATGCGACCCCTTACCTGCGCGGCGAGCAGGGACCAAGAGGCTCGCGAGAATGGCTTCTTGTCCTTCCCCTCCTCCTCCTCCTCCTCCTCCTCCCTCCCTCCCTCCCTCCCTCCCTCCCCCCTCCCTCCGACACGGCAAAATCACCTGGAGCCCGGCGCAGCGCTCCCTGGCGCGGCTTCCGGTGAGTCTCGCCACCCCCCGAGGTGCTGCCCGATGCAGAGCCACGCCCTGAGCCCCTGAAGAGTCCAGCGGAACGGTGCCCCCCGGCGAGTTACTACCAGAAGAAACGCCAGCTAAGCGGAGAAGCCCCATATTGGCCCCCAAAGCTCATGGGTGCACGAAGAGCACTAGACAGGAAGAACCGTGGAAGGACCAAAGGAACCGCGAGCCCCTTCCGAATCCAATATGCTTCTTATTTCAGCGTATTGGCTGCACAGAGACCCACACGAGAACTCGTCTCCACGGGTGCTGCCAAACGTCTCGGGAGAGTTGGGCACAGACGGGTCCTATCGGTGAACTCGGCGGCTCCCTCGAGCGAATCAGCAGCTCTTCCACCGCATACCAGACCAACAAGTATCGACAACCCCAAACTCGTCATTCACCGTTCGAGGAACAAAAAGCGATAAAAATAGAATTCCTCGGAGGTCCGCGCGAATTTCCTGGACCGGCGGCGGGCCCCCCATCCCTGGCTCGCGGAGCGCGCAAGAGGGGCAGCGGCGGAGTCGCCACCAAGAGAGTTCAGCGCTGATCCCAGAAATCCGCGAAGTGAGCGTTTTCATATTCGGCGCTTCGACATTGGGCGGCAAGGGGGGAGAGGGGGGGGGTCTGGCTCTGGACCTCTGCCGAATGCGACTGTTTGCAGCAGTGCGTTCTGTGGGGGAGGCTCCACCTGCTGGAAGCCGGCGCCCAGAACAGCCGAGATCTGCTCCAGGGGGGGGGAGGGGGGTTGCGAGGGCCCGCGACCGATCGGCAAAGCAATGAACAAGACAACGATCAAGAAGGCCTCCAGTAAACTACAGTCGGGGTCCTGAAGAAGGAACCCTTTTCGTTGGGGAGGGGCTCCGCGTTCCTTAAGTGTTTCGCAGCTTGCCTCAGGCTTTCCTTATGTTTTCGACAGGAAATCGAAGGTTCACTTATGGAAAAAAGGGGCCTCGTTCCTTATTTAGGGTTCCTTAGGTCAACGCCCCGACTGTATGCTCATGCCGCTATCTGCTCTCCGAGCCGTCCTCGCCACTGGTCGTCGCCGTCGACGCCGTCGCCCTTGCCCTCCGCGCGCTCTCCCCCCCCCACGGGCGCCTGTCAGAGCGGCCACGGCCTGCGCGCTGCCGCGCTCGACCTGGGGGGGGGGGCTCCAACGATCCACCGACGGCAGGCTCGTGCCGCGCCGGCCCCGCCGTCGGCTCCTGGCACCTCGGGGATCGCTCAACCTCGAAGGATCGGCCGCTTCCGAAACGTCCGATCGTTCAACATGTTGAGCAGGGACCAGTTGCCGCGGCACTCCTGGAAGCCCACCACGACATCCTCTCAGAACACAAACACGTTCGAAGAACAGAACCAATGTTCTTCGAACAGAAGCCCCATGTGCCAAAACGGGACAGCCCCAGCAAGAGATGCTCTAAGAACATCTCGCGCAGACCACAAAAGGCTCTTAGCATACTATTTGGTGGGCCCATAAAAACGCCAGGACGCTTCGCCACTGCTTGAACATCGACCGATTCTGGGTCGCTGGAGGCGTTCAAGGTCGAACGCCGGCACGCCGCGGACCTGGCGCACAGCCGCCTGCGGCCGCACAGAGCCTGGGCCCAGAATCGGCCCCGCCCAGGCCTCCGCCGCGCAGCAGGCCTGGCAAGCCCACCGGGACAACCCCGAACAGAAAAGAAAAGAGAGATCATGCGCAGGCCCGCGCTGGGCCTCCACCCCACGCCCAAGACGAGGCCAGGACGAAGATCCGCTGGCCCCCTTGTGGGGCCACCAGGCTGTAGGCCGAAGTTGCTGCTCCCTGCACCCGTTGCAGCTTCAAGTCTCCAATGTTACAGTCCTGCTTTCTGCTTCCTACTGTAAATTGTCGGGCCCCGGCCCAGGTCTCCTCCGCCCAGCAAGCCTGGCAAGCTCACGGGGCAACCCCGAATACCAAAAAACAAAAAAATCGTGCGCAGGCTCGCGCAGGGCTTCCACCCCCCGCCTAAGACGAAGCTAGGACGACGACACCATAGTGAGACGAGAAAGGTCGAGAAGCCCTGTGATCCAGCGGCGCTCCGGAGGATGCCTCGGGCGCGCCGCGGCCTCCTCGGAGCGCCCCGGAACTCCCCGAGGACGTTCCAGGACACTCTGGAGCGGAGCTGTCCTCGTCCCAGCCCCGTCCGAGCGGCCTTCGACGTCCTTGAGGGTGAACATAAAACTCGGGTCGTGAGGAGTCGAAGTTACCTGACGGAGCCGTCAGAAAAATCACGGGATGCAGGAGCTCAAATTGGTTGGAAACCACATAACGCGCGTTACTCTGTGCCCCTCAATAGTTCTGGGGGTACCTGTAGTCCGGGGACGGTACCTGTAGTCCGGGGGAGGGGTACCTGTAGTCCGGGGCGGGGTACCTGTAGTCCGGGGGGGGGTACCTGTAGTCCGGGGGAGGGGTACCTGTAGTCCGGGGGGGGGTACCTGTAGTCCGGGGGAGGGCGCGCGCGGGGGTACCTGTAGTCCGGGGGGGGGGCGCGCGTTCACGCGTCAAAGCACGCGTAAATGTCTACGCGCGCGAAACTGCACGCGCATCGTTGCACGCGCCACGCGCGCACGTATACACATGCGCGCACACGCTCGCACGCGCGCACACGCAAAAGCACGCGCGCATGCACGGAAGCACGCATGCAGACACGCGCGCTCACGCGCAACACGCGCACACACTCGTACCACGCGACACACACACGGGAGGGGTGTATATATATACATATATATATATATACATAAATATATATGTATATATACACCCCTCCCTACCTCCCTCTTTCTCCTGCTCTGTCTCTTTCTTTTACTTGTTATCGTTATCTCCCCCCCTGCGTTTCCATTCGTCCCTCGCGAGTGCCCCGCTTCGGGCTCCGACCCAGCATTGGCGAACTGCGCCTAAGTAGCATGGGCGGCATTGGGCAGAAACACTCCAGGCGGACCGTTTCGGCTCGGAGGGGGTAGACAACTCGGGTGGCCGTGTAGCTTCGGGGGGCACATGAAGCTTCGGGGGGGTACCTGTAGTTCGGGGGGGGGTACCTGTAGTCTGGGGGAGGGTACCTGTAGTCCTGGGGGGGGTACCTGTAGTCCGGGGGGGGGTACCTGTAGTCCGGGGGAGGGGTACCTGTAGTCCGGGGGAGGGTACCTGTAGTCCGGGGGGTACCCGTAGTCCGGGGACCCAGAACTATTGAGGGACACAGAGTATGTGGCTGGGTGGGTGGGTGGGTGGGTTCGCTGGCACAAAACATAACACGTTGCGCGCGCACTACGAACAGCATACCCGTGCGCTAAACAACAGGCACTGCTGCAACGGGGGTGGGTGAAGCGGAGGGCGTTACGTTAGCTACTGGGTGGGAGGGTGGGTTGGAGACCACATAACGCGCGTTATGTGTTCGAGCTTCCATATCTACATCTGCCGGCCCCCTTGTGGGGCCACCAGGCTGTAGGACCGTGATTCGCAGTTTCCTGTACCAGTTGTAGCTTGTAGTTTCCAGTGTTACAATTCTGCTTCTTGCTGGTTACTGTAACTAGTTGATTGACCGCGCGAGGGGGGGGGAGGCCCAAACGGGATTTTTAGCACCCCCTGGGCGCGTTGTCTGAATTGCTGGGGGAGCTCGAAATCGACACCCCTCACGCAGATCCGCGGGGTCAGGGTCCAAAAACACAGGGATTTGCCACATTTCTGAAATTCGGTGCCACCCCTCACGCAGATCCGCGGGGTCAGGGTCCAAAAACAAAGGGATTTGCCACATTTCTGAAATTCGGTGCCACCCCTCACGCAGATCCGCGGGGTCAGGGTCCAAAAACACAAGGGATTTGCCACATTTCTGAAATTCGGTGCCACCCCTCACGCAGATCCGCGGGGTCAGGGTCCAAAAACACAGGGATTTGCCACATTTCTGAAATTCGGTGCCACCCCTCACGCAGATCCGCGGGGTCAGGGTCCAAAAACACAAGGGATTTGCCACATTTCTGAAATTCGGTGCCACCCCTCACGCAGATCCGCGGGGTCAGGGTCCAAAAACACAGGGGATTTGCCACATTTCTGAAATTCGGTGCCACCCCTCACGCAGATCCGCCCCAAAAACACGCATTTCTGAAATCCGCAGGGGTCAGGGTCCAAAAACACATGGGATTTGCCACATTTCTGAAATTCGGTGCCACCCCTCACGCAGATCCGCGGGGTCAGGGTCCAAAAACACAGGGGATTTGCCACATTTCTGAAATTCGGTGCCACCCCTCACGCAGATCCGCGGGGTCAGGGTCCAAAAACACAGGGGATTTGCCACATTTCTGAAATTCGGTGCCACCCCTCACGCACATCCATCGCAAGGCGTGGTAACCCAAACTGCGAGTACTCCCTCGGCCCTTTAATCCCAAGGTGTGGTAACCAAGCTCGTAAACCATACACGTCTTACCAATCGCCCTGTGTGGTAACCCCTCTTGTGATCAGTTGGTTTTGCCGATTGCGAATCGGCCTCGCATGAAGTTCCGATACTGCTGCACGACAGCGCCAAAGCCTCATGACTTAGCTCTTCCATGGCCCATTCTCCGAGAGAGGGGGCCGGCGGCAGGGGGCGAAGCCCTTACGGATATATATATATATATATATATATATATATATAAGAAAGCACAACAACAAAACAAACAAACAAACAAACAAACAAACAAACAAACAAACAAACAAACAAACAAACAAACAAACAAACAAACAAACAAACAAACAAACAAACAACAACAACAACAACAACAACAACAAAAAAAAAAAATCTAGCCCGAGATGTGACGCCCAGCAGGCCTGCCCAGATTCTGGCCGGGCGGCCGCTCTGCGCGGGATCGCCGCAGTCAAGGTCGGGCATGTCCCTCTACAGCCTGGGCACGATCCTTTGACTATGCTCGACTATTTGGGGGCATCTGGGGGTGTTTCTTATTCTTCGTCCAAGCTCCGCCTGTAGGAGGACTAGGGGGCCACATGCGAACCCTACCCCTACCCCCACGATTTCTGAGGGCGAGGGTGGGGTTCACTTCGCTCGAGAGCTCCCGAACGCAGTGAACCCCACCCTCCCCCTCAGAAATCGTGGGGGGTATGGGGTAAGGTTCGCGTGTGGTCTCCTGAGGACATGCCCGACCTGACGCTGGCGCTGCCCGCATCCCCGGCCCGCATCCCCGGGCTAGCGAGCGCTGGGGAAGTCCCAGGGGGGGGGGGGAGGCGGAGGGGGGGGGGGGGGCACGGGCGATCCCATGCAAGATCCCATGCAAGGGATCGCGCATGGGAGCAGCTGGGGTAGCCCAGGGGTGGGGGCACGGGCGATCTCATGTTGCCCAAATTTAACTAAATTGATTTCGATGTATTTTGATGTTGGTTTCGATTAAACTAACTTGACTTCGATCGTATCCGGTCTGATCCCCACCAGTCGATCGGCGAAAAAAGTCGCCAAGCCCTCATACGCTGGAGGGCCCTGGCGCACCAATCCCGTGCCCGTGGGCCCTAGCCTCCGCCCTAGCCCCTCTCTCTGGGTCCTATCGTACGGCAGGTTCGTGTCGTGTCGACCCCGGCGTTGGTTTTTGACACCGCGGGGATCGTTCAACCTTGAACGATCGGCCGTCTCCGCAACGTCCGATCGCTCCACATCGATCGATTCTGGGTCGCCAGCGGCGTTCAACCTTGAACGCCGGCGTCGGGGTCGCCGCCGGTCGACATGACGCGAACCTACCGTATCCCAATGGCACGGGCAGCCCATGCTTCCCCCTGCTCGGGGCAGGAGCGCTGCCCGCACCCCCTGGGCGACCATCTGGCCCACGGCGCGCGCGGCGGCGTCGCGGACTTGCCAGCTGCGGGGGGGCGGGCCGCGGGCACGCGCGCGGAGCTCTGCGGAGGGCGCGCGCGGGGTGCGCGGGAGGAGGCGCGCGGAGGGCGGAACCTGCGGAGAGGGGGGGGGGGGGGGGGGGCAGGGCACGAGGGGAGTGGGAGATGGGGGGGGGGGAGGGGGAGGAGGCGGCGGGGGGGGGGGGGGGGGCACACAGGAACAGCCCACAAGAGGGTGAAGGGGGGGGAGGGGGGGGGGGGGGGGGGCAGCGGGGCGACGGGGGCTGGCGGCGCAACGAGCGGGGCTGAGCAAGGTGCGGGGGAAGGGGAGCAGGCGCAGGGCCCGGGGGGGGAGAGGCGAGACAAGGCAGGACCAACCGCGAGGCGAATCCGCACCTGAAGTGCGCCAGAACCGTTTGCTCAGCCTTGGTGAGCGGGGACCGCACGCGGGAAAACAGCACCAGCAAACAGGACAGGAAGAGCAGGAGGAGGACGCGGCTGGACTATACTGCGTGGAATCCATGAATGCTATCGCTGCAAACGCTCATGCCCCACGCATTCGAAACGCGGGAAGGGCACCGAAGTCTGAGACGCACAACTGTGTTTCACCACCTGGCTGGACGGACCCGCATGCCTGGGGGACCCACAAAAACGATATTGTTACTCACCGCCCTCTCCTGGGGTGCGTCCTGACAAAGATTTCGACGCGAATCCGGCCGTGGTGACGAGGGACGGGATGCAGATTCGGTATCTGCTCCTCCTCTGAATACTGCGATTTCCAAGGCATTACTGGCCAATGTTCACTCCGGGCCTTCCTCAGAGCAACCCAGACGCCCACTAGATCGCCCACTATTTTTGATGGTTGCCGATTCTCTGCTAAAGAATCAAAACCGTTGTCCAACCGATTGCCGATTGCAAATAGGGTGCAAAATTGGCACGGGCCCTGCCGTCGGAGTTGACGCGCTAAATGCGCGATGCGCTCGCCGCGCGATCACCACGGCCAAGGCGGTCGTCCAAACGGCGCGCGCCATTGCTGCTCGGGCCCACGTCCCCGTTTCCCTACCCCTCCTCCCCGCCTCTCGCCCCTGTCGCCCGCCCAACCCGCTCGCCCGCGCCCCCAAACCCCCCTCCCTGGCCACCCCCGACGGACCCCGCCCCCCGTCGGCCGGCAACCGGGACTGCAGCGCAGCGGCAGGGCCTCCCTTGAGAGGGCCAGACGGGCACTGGCGGGGCTCGCGGAGCGGGCAGGGCACAAAGCCTGGTGCAAGTGGGCACGCGAGGAGAAAGGGGGACCGTCGGGAACAGGAGGAGAAGAACGAACGAACGAAAAGAAGCTGCCGACGCCGGGAGTCTGGCGACCCTACAAGGGCGGCAGGCGCGCCAAACGCGCTGGCCTCCGGGGAGGCCGGGTAGCTGATCAGCTGCGAGACAAACACATGCAGCCACACGCTGCTGCGAAGAAGCCAAACGCTCCCCGCAAGATGATGAAGATAGATCGATGCCGAAGGAGGAGAGGAAGGAGGAGCGAAGGAGGAAGGAGAGGGCACTCGGGGAAAATCAGATCCCCACTCAGGACGCCAGCAAGAAGAAAGGGGGACGTCGGGAACAGGAGGAGAGGAAGGAGGAGCGAAGGAGGAAGGAGAGGCCACTCGGGGAAAATCAGATCCCCACTCAGGACGCCAGCGCGGGGCGCGACCCCTCAAGGGGCGTCCGCGCGCGCGCGCCCCAAGGGCCGCAGGGCAGCGCGAGGCACGCGGGGCCCGCCAGCGTGGCCAGAGCGGGGCCCACAGCTGCCTGCTGGCGAGGGAATCCCACGCGAAACCTTCACTGTTAGCTCTCCTCCCAAATCCTCCTCCCCATTGTTTTAAACATTGGCCGCGCAAAAAGGTCTCGCAGGCCGCTCCCAACCCCCTTGTTTGATCGCATTGCCCTGGTCCCCGAACAGGAAAACGATCGGGCGCGGTGTGATCGGAAACAGGTGGCCACACACACACACAAAAAAAACAAAAACAAAAACAAAAAAAAAATGAAAATCTACGGCGACCAAATTGAGTGGCCACGCCAAGTCAAACTAGTAGACACATGTCACCACCGTGCCTCTGGGCACGGAGTGGGCGTGTCCTGAGGTCCTCGCACTACCACTCTGAGCCTCACTCGTCACTCCTGAAGAGTTCTGCAAGGGGTCGGAGCCCCTCGTCTCAAATCTCCAAAGGCGCAGCGCGGTCTGTCGCGTGTCTTTCTCGGGCCCAAGAGGACCCCAAAACGGACCAAGAGGGCCCCAGGAAGCCCCCAAGACGGTCCAAGAAGGCCCCGAGTCGCCGAACGATCGCTCCAAGACGCTCAAGATGGCCCCCAGACGGCCTAAGAGGCCTCCACGACGCCCAGAGAAGCCTCCAAGAGGCCTCCCAAGAGGGCCCCAAGAGGCCAAAATCATCGATTCGCCTAGAAAGTGGTTGTGGTTGAAGGATTTGGGCGTTCTCGCCTTTTCTGTTTCCCGACGTCCCCAGACAGCCATAGAGGCCCCCAAGACCGCCCCCAAACTGCCCAAGAGGCCTCCAAGAGGGCCCCAAGACAGCTCAAGAGGCGCCCAAAGCGACCCAAGGCCCCAAAGACGGCCCGGAAAGGAACCCAAATGAAGGAACACGAACCGACAATCTGAGCCTTCCGCCCCAAGAAACACCCAGGAGGCCCCCCCAAGAGGCCCCAAGAGGCCCCCCAGAGGCTCAAAAGAGGCTCCAAGAGGCACCCAAACGGCCCTAAGGGGGATCCAAAATGCCTCCAAGAGGCCCCCGAGAAGCCTCCCACGAGATCCCAACGAACATCTGGTAGGCTTCATACCCACAACCCAGGCACGGTGGCGGTGATTCGCCGTAGGCGTCTTCGATAGTAGTCGCATGTCACGTCGCCTGTGCCATGCGCAAGACTTCGTGCCCTCTCCTGCTTCTGCGCGGTCGCTGCCGAGGCGCCCACGATCGCCCTGTCCTTGCCTTCGGTTCGTGGCAGGCCCGAGTCGCGCGCTCTGCGCGCTCACTTCGGACCCCCAGACCCCACGAGGTCATCCGCGTGCGGCCGACGCAGCATTCGCAGCTCACGAGCGCCTGCAGGCTTGGCCAGCGCACCGCCCCCTTGGCACCCCCTGCCCCTCCCCCCCCGCAGGGAGGCGGCAGGGGAAAAGAGGGGGCGAGGAAGGCCCGGGGGCAGAGGCGACGGAGGACAAGAGAACAGGGGAGAGACACGGAGGAGGTGAGCCCCTGGGGCGCAAGCGTTGCATAGATCCCAATCGACGCAGGCTTGATGATAAGACGCGAGAATGGCGACCGTTCCTTAACACCGGACGTGTGTGTTGGGGGGTGCGAGAGCCGACATGCCGCCAGCGAGCACAGCAAAATGAAACTCAAGTATGAGGCTGCGCCACAGGGAGTCCCAGCCTGGAGCAGAAGTGGTAGCCAAAGAAGAGGGAGGAACAGGAGGAAGAGGATTCCATCACACCGAAATGCTCTCTTCCGTAACCGCGCTGAAGCTCACGCCCAGCCTCCCATCGTCCAATAATGGGAGCGTGATGTTATTAGACTTCTGCGGCACATCATGGGAGCCTCCCAGAACCATCTTGCTGGCTCTTGAAAATCGGCGCGAATCGACGCTTATCGGCGCTAGACCGACGCTAGCCGACGCTAGCCGACGCTGGTCGATGGTAAGGCGTCGCTCTATATCACCAATCACCAAACGCTCATCAACGCCAACAGACTCTGAAGACCTAATTGCGAAGGTATACAAGGTATCCATGCTTTGCTACATGACCGAGTGGGACCGAGGAGCACCCCGGACTTGGACAAGCGCGTTCCACTACTCGCAAAGCCACTCCTCGCAGATGGCCTGGATCTGCCGCGGGGCATCCACGATGCACCACGTCGAGGCCAACGCACGTTTTCGGACGTTTGCGAGCAGGCACTTTGCGAGCAGCGGGACGGGCTCGGTGCGGACCGACAGTTTGAAGGGGCTGGAAGGCCCAGCCAACAGCTTCGCCTCAGGCGAAGCCAAGCTCCCCCTCTGTTGTACCGTAGTAAAGATAGTCCCAGCATGAGAGGAGATGCCATCTCAAGCAATAGGAAGATCCTTTTGGTCTCGATAGCGATTGTGTGCCTCGCGGTGAGGCACAATCAAATTTGGGCGGCCGGCCGCTTGAGCCGACGCAGCCGCGGGCGCACGCTCGTTTCCACTCCGCTTTAGAGTCCGACAACGCGGCAGCAAGAGCAGTCGCAGGAGCCAGCAGGCAACGGAGCCCGAGCCTCCTGCCGCCGGGCTCGGGCTCTGCAGCGGGGCGGCGGGGCGCGGGGAGGGGGCACCGCGGTGGCCGGCCCCGTGCGGCCGTCGGAGTGCCCAGGGGACCCCCTCCTCCTCCTCCTCCTCCTCCTCCTCCTCCTCCTCCTCCTCCTCCTCCTCCTCCTCCTCCTCCTCCTCCTCCTCCTCCTCCTCCTCCTCCTCCCCCTCCCCCTCCCCCTCCTCCTCCTCCTCCCCCCCAGAAGCCCAAGCCAGGATTGCTCGAGGAGCCCCTGTGTCGAGCCTCCCGACGCTCCACGACGGCCCAAGGCGGCCCCCAAGACCCCCCCAGGACGGCTCGGGAGGCCCCCAGGAGAGCTCCAAGACGGCCCAAGGGGGCTCCAAGGCGGCCCAAGAGGCGCCCAAGACTGCCCAAGGGGGCCCCAAGACGGCCCCAACAAGGGCCCAGGAGTGGGAGCACAAACCAACCATTCGAGCCTTTTGCCCCAAGACGCCCAAAGCAAGCCCCCCTGCGCTGGCACATTGACAAAATTGCCGGAAGCAGCTGGATCCAAATTGATCAATGTTGCGTGACGTATTGCTGTTTCTCTTCCAAACGGCATCTCAAGTACCATGGTGACTCCAAAAGCCAACGAAAATCGCGAAGGTCTTACGTTTGATTCCTGGGTCCGATCAGGCTCGTCCCAAGCTTCGGTTTGACGGTTACATCCATTGCCTGTTCCACTCCATGCTCCTACAAAAGTCTCTGATCAACACAACTCGCCTGGAAAGATCGCTTCCGGATGGGCGGGTGGGGATGCGCGAAACATAAAATAAATGGCGGCGGCAAAGAGCTACCGCAGTGGTCGGGGGGAGTCAGCGACAAGCCCGACCAGGGAAACTCGGCGAGACCGTGGAGGGCAAGTGCCAAAGCCAGAGGCAGCCGGCGGCGGGGCCGAAAAAGGGAAACAGGCGACGGCCGAAGGCATCTCCTTGGAGCCCGAAGAAGGGCCGCTTCAGTACAAGCTCTGGTTGGGGATCGAGGAGCGGGGGTGACAGGGAGGGGGCGAGGGTGGCATACCAGGGAATACAATACCATGGAAGGACAAGAGTCCGTCAAGACAAAACGAGCTAGGCCGAGGAGGAGCCCCCGTCCCCGCGATGGGGCACGCGCGCGGGCGGGGGGGGGAGGGTGGAAGGGGGAGGATGGGGAGGGGGAGGTGGCAAGCTAGGTGCGCTGCAGCGGGAGCACGATTCGGAAGGGGCGGGGCCCGAAAATGAGGCCGGCGCCTCAGCGAGAGCAGCATTTTGGAAAAAAATGCAGGCGAAAACCCAACTCTGGGGAAACCTGTGTGTAAAAAAACAGTACGCGGGGGGGGTCGGCCACTTTCAAACCGTCATCAGGGGAAGAGGGAGAGTAGTATTCATATTGAGTAATTATGGAGGAAAGAAGGGCGCGGGGGAGGAGAAGCCAGGTGCGCTTGCGCCACATTTGACATCATACCCCTCCCACCCATCCTCTCCCACTGCGATGATGTCTTCACTATCCGCCGACGCGCGTCATGGCGGACCCGGACTTCAAAGAAAGACCCCGTCGGGTTACGCGCAATCAGAGAAGGAGGGAAGCTGTGCACATTGGAGGAGGTGGCGGGAGCAAGACGACCAACGATCAGGAAAGACTCGGATCCAGAAAATCTTGGCCCGCGCTGGGGCGAGAGCGCCATCCTGAACGATGGCGGCAAGGCGCCGATCCTGAGATGAGGCAAACGCTGCAGCGGCAGCACCATCTTGAGACACTGAAAACGGCCCGATTCAAAACGCATCGGAAAAATTCTGGAATCCTGAATGTACAACAAGACGCGCACGGGGGGGGGCGCCTCCGCGGCCATCTGCGGGGGAGAGAGAGGAGAGCAGTACACAGACTGAACAAAGGGAAGGTGAAAGGTGCAGCGGGCAGCGCCTTGGATCGCGGAAGCAGCGCAGGAGGTCGGCGATGATGGCCGACGAGGGCGGGTTCACGAGCCAGGTGACGGCGATGACGGCGAGCCGGCGGACCCCGAAGCCCTGGGGGCCAGGGGCTCTCGGGTCGCCGCCGCCGTCGCCGCCGCCGCCTCCTCCTCCGCCTCCTCCTCCTCCTCCTCCTCCTCCTCCTCTTCCTCCTCCTCCTCCTCCTCCTCCTCATGCTCCCCCTTCCTTATCAATAATAACTCCTCCCTGTCGCACCCCGAGGCGTGTCTGCAGGCCGGGCGGGGCGTGTTGCCTGAGACCTCCTCACCATCTTTTATCCTGAAACTGAGAGCGGGCCGTTTTCAAAATGTAGCTTTCGCCTCAGCACCGCGAACAGTAGTAGCAAAAACAATAGATTCACGGATGCACGGCTGGACGTTCTCAAAATGTTGTCCCTGCCTTACAATCAACCCATGTCATAAGGATGCGCGATAAAGATGCAAGGGTCTCGGAAAGCCATGTCGACACTATGCGAGCGGGGCGCGGCCAGCGAAGGCGGCCGAGGATGGACCGAAGGGGGAAAATGCAAAGGTAAACTTGGAAGGTTGATCATCCTTAATATGGCTGTAGCCCCACGAACATTCGTTTTGAAAATTTGCTGGGGCTTCACGGATGGAGGGCGGGTAGTTTTCAAAATGTGGCGCCGCGGTCACTATTGTTAAAATGTTGCAAGAATTTGATGGATGGAAAATTGCTCATTCTCAAAATGTGGTTCTCGCCTTAGCGCCGCGCACATTCGTTGTAAGAAGTTACAGCACGTTCAAGGATGATCATGGCTAACTTCCCCGAAGTGGTGTTTACCACAATGCTTGTCAGTCAGGGCGCAACAGATACGTTGATTCGCGGAGTTGACGTCCCAAGACGGGCGTTCTGGTACGACTCAGGATCGTCAAAACGCAACCGTAACGGTGATTCGCGGCGCTGGATTCCCAGAAACGGTGTTTTGACACAGTTCTGGATTTCAAGCGGTTGTCTTTGAGCAGTGCACATTGTCCTCAATGAAAATGAATGTGTTAAGGACCTCGTAAGAGGAAATTCGAATGGACGGACTGATACAATATCGTTGGTGACCGTTGGGTTTGCACTGGCCATCCGCCCTTTCCTCCTCATTACCCTCCTCTTCCCTCTTCCGTCGCATCCTCCTCCCCATGTTCATACTCTTCCTATTCCTCCCCTTTATATCCTCCTCCTCCTCCACCTCCCTCTCCTCTTCCTCCTCCTCCTCCTCTTCCTCTTCCTCCTCCCCAGTATTATCTTCCTGTTCCTCCTCCTCCTCCTCCTCCTCCTCCTCCTCCTCCTCCTCCTCCTCCTCCTCCTCCTCCCCCTCCCGGAACTCACGGGTCCTGGAATTGTTTCGGGCGACGCTCCGTGTTCAGCGGGCCGCCTCGCGCAGGCTGGGCGGGCGGTTCTTGGCTGGCGGCTGCTCAGGAATTGCAAACAGGCGCACGAGGGCCCCACTCCGCCACGCCGACTGGACGGCCGCGGCTTCGGGCTTCAAGGCATCCAAAGAGCCGACCTGAAGGGGTCGACACCCGAGGTGCGGATTCGACTGCCCCAGGTCTTTCGCAGCGCCGAACCGAGGCTGGGGACTCCACTGCATGGCATCGCTCGGACCGTCACTCCCCGTGAAATTCTCACCTTCGTGAGACTATGCTGTCGCAGGACGATCCTTGATGCTCCTCGATGGTCCTCGCTGAGGAAAATGCGCACGTCCGAACAATGCCAAGCCAAGCTGCCCGGAGGCTGCCGCGCGGCAAACCAGGCGCTCTGGAGTGGCCGTCGGACGCGGCGGGCTGGGTTCTCTCGGAGTGGCCGTCGGGCCTCCCTCCACTCGCCCTCTGTGCCAGTATGGTCGGCCTCTTTCTGGCTAGCGCTTTGGACACCGACCAAGAGGCCAGTTCCCCACGGGGGACCCTCTCCACTTCCAGAGGGCACCATGCCAGCAAGCCGTCGTGCAGCAGCGTGTGGCCACTGGGCGGCAGGCCGAGGAGACGTCGGGCCAGCTCCGACAGCCACGCGGCCACAGGAGGGCAGCGGTGCTGCACACAAAAGACTTCGGCGAGACCTTGCGCAACACCTCCGAACCACTCGTTTGCCGCGGGGACCCTTCGCACGTAGGTAGGTAGATCACTCCGCGGCACGCGGGTCGGCCTCGGGCCAAAGGCGACGGCAGCGCGGCTCGCCAGCTGCCGCCCTCCAACGCGCTCGCCAGGCGGCGGCGCGCCCCCTTTCAAAGGGGAACGGAAGCGATGCAGACGCAGTACATCGTGACGTTGCGCCCGTGGTGGGCGAAGTGGGCGCGGCCCCAGCACTCCGGAAACCAAAACCGGGGCGCGTTCTGGCCGGCACTTCGGCACGCATTCCGGCGGTGGCGACGAGGGCGAGACAAGAGCAGCGGCATGGGTACTGTCGGGGGTTAATTTGAGAGGACACGCGAGAAGACACAAGACCCTTCTGGTAACTTGACTCGAACTTACCCCTACCCCTAAGATCGGCAAGCCAAAAGCGATGACAATCTTAGGGATGTCCCCTCAGAAGCGGCGGGAACGCGTACGATCGGCACCGAGGCGAGGGGACGCCAAACACAGGGCCAAGGGTACGTTTCAAAGTGGTGGCATGGAACGGAACGGAACGGAAGTCTGCGTGCCAGCTCCGGTAACCGGAGCGGTCCCCCAGAGGGCAGACCGTGCGCTGAGCATGTCGGAAAATGAATGTCGGCAACGAGCACACGCAGGAAAATACGATTAATAAATCCTCTGGTGTGCAGGTTTTCGGTCAGAGAAACCCTGCCGGCTAAGAAGAGCGAGAGGAGGAGGAGGAGGAGGAGGAGGAGGAGGAGGAGGAGGAGGAGGAGGAGGAGGAGGAGGAGGAGGAGGGGGGCGACAAACTGGGGCGCGGTATCGGTGCCCTGGCCTCCTCGGAGGGGCAGGGGGCGGCGCCGCGCACATGCCAGGCTCCCGCGTGCCGCCCGCGCGAGCGCCGCCCCGAAGCGGCGGGTGAGCGCCGCACCGCGCAGCGCCCGCGTGCTATGCTGCGCTCCGGCCCGAGGGCGGGCGGGGCACACACGGGGGCGCTTCGGCACCTCCCCGTCTGGGCAGCCCGCGTCCGCCCCCTTCACCTGCCCCATCGGCTGCGGGGCCTCCCTTCGGGCGCCGTGGGATGGGGGGGGCGGGACTAGTGGCCCCCTCCCCCTCCTCTCCTCCTCCTCCTCTCCTCCTCCTCCTCCTCCTCCTCCTCCTCCTCCTCCTCCTCTCCTCATCCTCATCCTCATCATCATCTCATCCTCATCATCCATCATCATCATCATCATCATCATCATCATCATCATCATCATCATCATCATCATCATCATCATCATCATCATCATCATCATCATCATCTCATCATCCTCATCCATCAATCCTCATCCTCATCCTCATCCTCATCCTCATCCTCATCCTCATCATCAGCCTCAGCATCAGCATCAGCATCCTCATCATCCTCAATCATCCATCATCATCATCATCATCATCATCATCATCATCATCATCATCATCATCATCATCATCATCATCATCATCATCATCATCATCATCATCATCATCATCATCATCATCATCATCATCATCATCATCGTCATCATCATCATCATCATCATCATCATCATCATCATCATCATCATCATCATCATCATCATCATCATCATCATCGTCATCATCATAATCAGCATCATCATCATCAACATCATCATCGTCATCATCATCGTCATCACCATCATCATCATCATTATCATCAGCAGCATCATCATCCTCATCATCATCCTCATCATCATCAGCATCATCATCATCATCATCGTCGTAACCATCATCAACGTCATCGTCGTAACCATCATCAAAGTTATCATCATCATCAGCATCATCAGCATCATCACCATCATCACCATCATCATCACAATCATCATCAGTATCAGCATCATCATAATCATCAACATCAGCATCATCATCACCATCTTCATCATCATCATCATCATCATCATCATCATCATCATCATCATCCACAGTATCATCATCCACAGTATCATAATGATCAGCATCATCAGCATCAGCATCAGCATCATCGTAGTCGCCATCATCATCAGCAGCATCATAGTGATCGTCATAATTATCATCAGCATCTTCATTGTCATCATCGTCACCAGCAGCATCATAAGCAGCATGTGCATTATCATCATCACCACCACCACCACCATCATCATCATCACATCATCATCATCGTCGTCGTCGTCATCATCATCATCATCATCATCATCATCATCATCATCATCATCATCATCATCATCATCATCATCATCATCATCATCATCATCATCATCATCATCATCATCATCGGCATCAGCATCAGCATCAGCATCAGCATCAGTACCATCATCATTAACAGCATCAGAATCACCAGCGATATTTGCAGTAGCATCATTATCAGCAGCATCATCAGCATCAGAATTGGCATCATGATCCGCCGGCCCCTTGGGGTTCATCGGCGTGTGAAATGTTTCCCCCTCCTCAAACCCCTCCCCCAGGAGCCCAGTCCGGTCGATTTGGACGGGGGGTACGGGGGCGGTCCCCCGGGATCCGGGTGAACGCATCCGGGGGGGGGCAGAGGGCCCCAAAACCAAGAGGGCCCCAAGAGGCCCTTGGGGTGGTCCACGAGGGCCACGAGTCGCTGAAAGATCGATCCAAAACGCCCACGCTGGCCTCCAGGCGGCCCAAGAGGCCCCCAAGACGCCTCAAGAAGCCCCCAAGAGGCGTTCCAAGAGGGCCTCCAAAGCAAAAATCGTCCCAGTCCCTTTGGAAAAATACATTTTAGCACATGCGCCTCTTGGGCGTTCACAACGTCCCAGACGGCCCAAGTGGCCTTCAAGATCGCCCCAACACGGGCCAAGAGGCCCCCGAGAGGGCCCCAAGACGACTCAAGAGGGCCCCAAGACGACCCAAGAAGCCCCCAATACGGTCCAGGAGGGCCCACTGACAGCGCTAAGAGGGAGCCCAAAGGGGGAACCCGAACGGACATCTCGAGCCTTCCACCCCAAGACGCCTCCGGGTTGCCCCAAGAAGGCCCCAACAGGCCCCCAGGGGGCCCCCAAGATGGCCGCAAAAACCCACCAAAAGGGTTCCAGGAGGCCCCCAAGAAGTTCAAAAACTGCCTCCAAAACGCCCCCGAGACGCCTCCCACGAGGCCCCATCAGCCATCCGAGTGGCCTCAGACCCGCAACCCAGGCACGGTGGCGGGATATGCCGAAGGCCATTCGATAATCATTCTTCGGGTGTTTTGACAGATGCCCGCCGTCTGTATACGTGGGCTCTCGCCAGTTTCCCCATGCGTGCACGGCGAATCACCATCAACATCACCATCACCAACATTGTCATCATCTGCATCATCATCACACTCATCGTCAGCAGCAGCAGCAGCAGCAGCAGCATCATCATCATCATCATCATCATCATCATCATCATCATCATCATCATCAGCATCAGTATCAGCATCATCAGCATCAGCATCGTCGTCATCGTCATCGACATCGTAACTGTCATCGCCATGACCATTATCATCAACAACATCATCGTCGACATGGCCAGCTGCAGCGTTGGGGTAGACGAGGCGCAAAATAGAGAGTCCATCTGGTCAGTTGCGTATGTCGGTCGGAGGCCCCCAACCAGTGCTGGCAATTGAGGCTTGGGTGTGCTCCAAGCACTGATCCTGCCCCCTGAGGTCGGCTGTTGGCGCGTGGCCTGATGTGGCATCTTATGACTTGGCCTCGTACAAGCTCCTCGCGACGTCGCCTATGACCTCCCGCCCTTGTGGACGCGTCTCGCGGGGCACGCCGTTGTCAAGCGGCAGCCCATGGCCTGCTATGGCTGGGCCCCGTGTGACTCCCAGATGGCGTTGCTATGACGTCCCGCCCACCGAACGTGTCCCACGGGGTTGGCGGGTTCGCGCGTGGTCTCCGTGGGGCATCCCGGCATCCGATGGCTTGCCCTCGTCTGGCTGCCGCAGGAGCGACGAAACGAAGCAGGTCGCCCGCGAACGAAATGGCATACCGACCTGCGTGGCGGTTTACGCGGGCTGCCAGCGCCAGAGAATCCTGAGGCTGTCCAAAGCAGACATTGCAGCTTGTGTGCCCGCGAGCAGTTGCTCGAATCAGTTGAGCACCATATTGAGTTGAGCAGTGTCGTCCAGAAGCCGCCTGCCCATCCGAGTTGGTCGATCTTGCGGCCCGTGCGCGAAACCATATCAAGCAACACCATGCTGGCGACACGCGCGCGCGCCGCCACGCTCGCGTCGAAATCCGACCAAAACCACTTGCTGCCGAAGTCAACACAAAGCTCCTCCAAAAAAGCCTGCGACGTACCCAACCCATCTGCACGAAGTGAGAATAAAAGCTGGTCCAGAATAGTACAGCCGATGACGACACGGGACGTGCCATTGGTTGTGAGACCTATATGGGAAGCGCGCGCGTTGCGCGACTCACAGAACAGTAACAGAAGGACGAGAACTGGGGCCCCAAGATCGAACAAGAGATGAGAACGGGAACAGGGGGGGAAACGACGGAAAAAGAGGCCGAAAAGTTGACGCGGCAGCAGCGGTCCGACGGTGACGGAGCACAACGAAAGAGGCGGCATGAGGAAGGGGGGTGGCGGTGAATTACCATCCCCACGCTGGGCAAGCAGCGCGGCCCGCACCGTGTCGCCATGGCGCTCCAAGGAATCAGCTGCTGCCCATGACCAGTGCAAGAAGAAGGCGCGGTCGAGCCCGCCCGCCAGGTTCTCCGCTTCCCTCCGGCACCTTCTGCACTGCGGGGGCCAGACGCCCGCAGGCGCGCCGCCTGGTCTTCAAGCGGTCCGCGGGAAAGGAAGGCAAGGCTAATCTGAGCCTGCGTGAGACGTCACGTGTGCTGGATCCCCACCAGCCCTCGGAAGTGGCGACAGCGTCGCAATTCGCAGCCCCAAGGGTGGTGAGGTCCATTCTGAGTCTGCGTGGGGCGTCGCGCCGCTGGACCACCCCAGCAGCCCTCGGAATTGGCGGCCGGTTCGCAGATCGCAGCCCCCCAGGGACGGCGAGGTCCAGTCTGAGTCTGCGTGGGGCGTCACTCCGCTGGAACCCCAGCAGCCCTCCAAAGTGGCGGCCGGTCCGCCGATCGCAGACCCCCAGGGATGGTGAGGTCTAATCTGAGTCTGCGTAGGACGGCACTCTTCGGGACCTCCAGCAGCCCTGCAAAAGTGGCGACAGTTTCGCAGGTCGCAGCTCCCAAGTGATGGCAAGATCTAGTTAAGGTCTGCGTGGAACGTCACTCCGCTGGACACCGCAGCAGCCCTCGAAAATGGCAACAGTTTCACAGATCGCAGCCCCCCCCAAAAAATGGCGAGGTCGAATATAATTCTGCGTCAGGCGCCACTCCGCTAGACCTCCCAGAAACCCTCGAACCCTCGAAAGTGCGACAGTTTTGCAGATCGCAGCCCCGCAAGAATGGCGAGGTCGAATCTCACTCTGCGTAAGGCGTCACTCCGCTGGACCCCCCGCAGCACTCGAACATAGCAACAGCTTCGCGGTTCGCAGCTCCCCCAGGGATGGTGTGGTCGAATCTCAATCTGCGTAAGGCGTCACTCCGCTGGACCACCCCAGCAGCCCTCGACAGTGCGACAGTTTCGCAGATCGCAGCCCCCCAGCGATGACGAGGTCGAATCTGAATCTGCGTCAGGTGTCACTCGGCGGGACCCCCAGCAGCAGCCCTCGAAAATGGCAACAGTTTCAAAGATCGCTGCCCACCCACCCAGGGATGGCGAGGTCTACTCTGAACCTGCGCCAGGCGCCACTCCGCTGGACCCCCCAGCAGCCCTCGAAAGACGCGACAGTTTCGCAGATCGCAGCCCCCCCACCCAGGGATGGCGAGGTCTACTCTGAACCTGCGCCAGGCGCCACTCCGCTGGACCCCCCAGCAGCCCTCGAAGGACGCGACAGTCTCGCAGATCGCAGCCCCCCAGGGATGGCGAGGACGAAGCTCGATCTGCGCAGGACGTCACTCCGCTGGACCCCCAGCAGCCCTCGCAAGTGCCGACAGGCGTCGCAGGTCGCAGCCTCCCAAGGACGGCGAGGTCTAATCTGAATCTGCGTGAAGCGTCACTCCGCTGGACCCCCCCAGCAGCAACCCCTGACAGTGGCCACATTTCCGCAGGTCGCAGCTCCCAAGGGATGGCGAGGTCGAATCTCAGTCTGCGTAAGGTGTAACTCCCAGGACCCCCTCTAATCAGCCCTCGAAGTTGCTACAGTTTCACATTTCGCAGCCCCCCAGGGATGGCGACGGGTGACACGAAATGGCGAGGGTAAAAGGCAGGCGAGGTAAGAGACAAGCTGGCTGGCAGGCTCAAGACAGGTAAAAAGGTAGGAGAGGGCGGAGAAGGGAGGCGAGGAGAGCAGGCGGCGTGGGGGGAAAGAGGGAGGAGAGGAGGAGGCGGGAGAAGGTGGAGATCGCTGATAGCTCGAGTAACAAAACACTTTGAGGCGGATCGACCCTCCAGAATCGACTCCGATGCTCCTGCGGCTACTGGTGCACACGAATCCGCTCCAAATGCTGCAAATCTCGAGCTTAAGTCGAAAAACTGAACATGCACAAAAGTTGCAGGGTACCCGCCCTGGCAGATTTTGCCGCTCTATCCAAACCGAAAACCCAACGCAAGAGAGTTGAGAACGAACGCGGCAAATGCCGCTCAAACAAAAGTCTGCCGTATGGATTGCATGACCGCGCGCGCACAATTCCTCACCATCATCCTCATCAGCGCCGCCGCATCACCGCCGCCATCGTCATCGCCAATCGCCGCAATTGCCGCCATCATCAGTCAATCACCCCCGTCACCGACACATAGACATCATCATCGGCATCGTCGTCACCAACATCGGCGCCGAAATTGGCCTTGACGTCGTAACCATCAACATCGCCACCACCAGACTATCATCATCGTCGCCGACGTCGTCGTCGTCAGCATGATATCGCGCCCGCCCGAGTCTCCGACCCGCACTGAAGTGCCTGCGCGCCAGCGCAGTCTCTGAGACACGCTGGGGAGATCCCATCGCTAAGTGCCATCGCGGCCGCCTCGGCTGTGCCAAACCAGCTGGCCGCTCTGCGTGCGAGCTTGCGCGCGCGAGCGCGGTCGCAAACATGCGCCGGCCAGTGCTAAGTTGTCACCGCAATCTCGGCCGCATGAATTTTGCAAAACCAGTTGCTGGTGAGAGGGTGAAACGATTGCGCGAGCAGTTGAGCTGACGACTTCAAGTTCTGCAGGGCGCGTGGCACCCCATGGCTTGCACAACATAGACTGTACAACATGGGTTGCCCCCCATGGACTGCACGTCGAGGATGCAAGAAACCATACTTCAGGTCAACACTGGCGAAGGCGCATCTAATGCACTTGCTTGTTTCCTGGTTTCCGTGGACCGCATCAGCACCCCAGAATGGTGCTTAGGTCAGCATGGAGGAGAGGGAAGGAGGACAGGACTGGGACTGAACTCGAGGGAGCAGCAGCAGCAGCAGCAGCAGCACCAGGAGCAGCAGCAACGAGAGGACCGAGGGACAAAGCTAGGTGCGTGCGCGCCATATCTGGCATCATACCCCTCCCTTCCATCTTCTCCCATCGCGCTGTCTTTCTCTCTCCGCCATCGGGTGTTGTAGCTGACCAGGACCACCCAAAACGACCACATCGTGTTATGCGCCATCGGATCAAGGTAACTGCGTGTGTCAAAGGAGGAGGAGGTGGCGGATGAGCAGGAGGATCATCAGCCAAAGGAGAAGAAGGAGGGAAGATGCAGTAGGACGAGGACGAACAGCAACAACAGGGGCCGGAGCCGAAGGAGCGGGAGGAGCCGGACGAGCAGGGGAGGGCGGCGCAAGGGAAAGGAAGGGGGCGACAACAATGAGGAAGGGTCCCGATCCAGATAAGTGGCCTGCGCTGGGGCGAGAACGCGTTTCTAAACGACGGGAGCAAGGCGCCGATCCTGAAATGAGGCCCATGCTGCAGCATCAGCATGGGCCTCATTTCAGGATCAACACACACACACACAACAACATCAACAACAACAACAACAACAACAACAACAACAACAACAACAACAACAACAACAACGACGACGACGACGACGACGACGACGACGACCACAACAACAACAACAACAACAACAACAACAACAACAACAACAACAACAACAGCAACAACAACAACAACAATCATCTTAAGACTGCTCGCCCTTATATGCTCCAGTGTCCAATAACGCGTATTTCCCAAACCCTCGATACCCGCCCTCTTCGTCTTCGATCGAACCCCTTTTGGGGGGTATACCTTTCTTCCCTGCAGGCCGGGCCCCCGCAAGTGGCGAGGCGGCCGCGGACCGTCGGCCTGGCCAGCGGCAGCGCTGATCGGCGGGGCGGCCGCGAACTGTCGACCCGACCCCAAGAGGGACGGACAAGGGACCGACCACGACGACGACGACGACGACGACGACGACGACGACGAGGACGTCGAAGACGACGGCGACGACGACGACGACGGCGACGACGACGGCGACGACGAGCGAAAACGAGAGCGAGAGAGGACGACAGCAGGGCCACGAAGGGCACGAAGTAGGCCACGAAGGGCGACAGCGGGGACACGAAGGGAATGCGTATGGGGCCACGAAGAGCGCGAACGAGCGGGGGCCACGAAGTGCAGATAATGCGGGGCCACAGAAGGCAACTATGGGGCCACTGAGGGTAGCAATTGGGCCACGTAGGACATTGAGGGGGACACAAGTGGCGACAGCGGGGGCACGAAGGGCATGCACATGGGGCCAGAACGGGCGCGACTCCTGGGTGCCTGGGTGTCGGGAGCGCGGCGCTTGGGCAAATTGCAAGAAACTCCAGCACGGCCATTCTTCAGTAAGTTGCAAGCAAGTCTCCAGCGAGAGCGCGACTCCAAAGCGCTGGGAGAACGATTCCTTAATAAATTGTAAGGAAGTCCCAAGCAAGAGCGCGACTCCTGCATAAAATGCGAGGAACTCTCGGGCGGGAGCGGGGGTCCTGGCTAAATTGTAAGGAAGTCTCAAGCGGGAGCCGTTGTTGTTGTAACCCGGGGGCCAGGGGCCCAGTTTGAGCAGGAAGACATTCCCTGTCAAAAAACAGGGTGCGAGCGTCGAGGTGCACACTTTGATCGAGAAAAAACAGTATGCACTGGTGGGGGGATCAACAATAATTACTTTTCAGAAGTGAGAATTCTTCAACAACAACAACAACAACAACAACAACAACAACAACAACAACAACAACAACAACGACGACGACGACGACGACGACGACGACGACGACGACGACAACAACAACAACAACAACAACCATTTTAAGGCTGTACGCTTTTACTTGCCCGCGAGTCATTCAACACGTATACCCTACACCCTCGATACCCGCCCTCTTCGTCTTCGATCACACCCCTTTCGGGGGGATTATTTCTCTTTGCTGGGGCCGGCGGGCTTAGACGTACGGGCAAACCGGAACGGGCGGACAATCCTTCGGGGGCGTACATCTCTCTGCCCGCCATTGGAATTGGCGCGGGCCCTGCAAGAGGAGGAGGGGAAGAACGAGGGAGAGTGGGAGGAAGGGGAGGGGGAAGGACGAAGGAAGAGGGAAGATACCACGTTGTGAAGGCGTCCTTGGCGCGCGCGTGGTTCCTGAGCGCCGAAACGCAATTCCAGAATAATTTGTGAGGACGTCGCACGCGAGAGCGCAGTCCTGAGTACATTGTGAGGAAATCTCAAGCGGAAGCGGGGGCCCTGACTAAGTTGCGAGGAAGTCTCAAGCGGGAGCGCCGTTCCTGAGCAAATTGCACGGAAGTCTCAGGCGGGAGCGGGGGTCCTCACTAAATTGCGAGGAAGTCTCAGGCGGGAGCGCCGTTCCTGAGTCAATTGCGCGGAAATGTCAGGCAGGAGCGGGGGTCCTGAGTAAAATTCGAAGAAGTCTCAGGCGGGAGCGCCGTTCCCACGTAAATTGCACGGAAGTCTCAGGCGGGAGCGGGGGTCTTGATTACATTGCGAGGAAGTCTCAGACGGGAGCGCCTTTCCTGAGTAAATTGCGCGGAAGTCTCAGGCGGGAGCGGGGGTCCTGAGTAAAAATCGAGGAAGTCTCAGGCGGGAGCCGTTGTTGTTGTAGCCCGGGGGGCAGGGGCACAGTATGAGCAGGAAGACTTTCCTTGAGAAAAAACAAGGTGCGAGCCCCGGGGGTGGCACTTCAATCGAAAAAAATCAATGTGCACCGGTGGGGGGGGATCAACAATAATTATTCTTCAAGAATGAGAGTTCAACGACGACGACGACGACGACGACGACGACGACGACAGCAACAACAAAACGACCAGGTCTCAAACCATGGTTTATGATAAATAACGAGAACATGTTGCAACTCCTATGTGGAAATACTGCGCGTAAGGGGGGCGGCCCACTCCCTGGTCATCTTCGGGTGAGAGAGAAGCATCGTGCTCATATTGAGTAACTGCGGAAGAGAAGGCGCGGGACGGCGAGGAGAGCGGGAGGATTGGAGTCCGATCGGCGGGAGGCCTTGTGATCCAGGCAAGCCATTGCAGCTGCGATGGGTTCATCGCCAGGTTCACCGCCTGCCCCTGCCCAACTGCTGGGAAGAAGTGATGGAGGACAGGGAAGGGCAGGAGAGAAGGAAAGAGGAGAGGTGGGAAGGAGGGGGGGACGTGAGGGAGGGAGGGACCACGGAAGAGGAGGAAGGGAACGAGGGAGGAATCGGAGGGAGGGCCGCGGGAGGGTGGAAGGCGATCGGGAGGACAGAGGGAGCGCTATCCAGTCACTGGCATGAAGAAGTTCTCCGATGTGGTCGGTCGGAAAACAGGCTCCCCCCCCGACCCCTCCCCCTTGGAAGAACCGAGGGGGTCTAGAACCCCCCTGAAAATCATTGGGGGGTTCCAGACCCGCCTCCCCCCACCCAGAAAATTATTCGGGGGTCGAGAACCCCCCCACCGCCCCACGCACACACACACACACACACACACACACACACACACGCGCGCGCGCGCACACGCACACGCACACGCACACGCACACACACACACACACACAAGAGAAAAAAATACCTGGGCGGTCGAATGCCCCCCCAAACGACGACGACGACGACGACGACGACGACGACAACGACGACGCCTACGACGACGACGACGACGACGACGACGACGACGACGACGACGACGGGGACAACACCAGCGGCGGCTGCGCACCTGTCGCCGGTGAACGCAACAGGTGCCGGCTGTGACAAAATCCAAGTAGGGATCGCTCCAGCTCTCGCAGGTTCCTACTAAGACCCTAGTGTCTTCTACCAGTCTACTCGACCCTACTCTGCTCTACCCTGCTCTACTCGACCCTACTCTACCATACCCTACCGTAGCCTGACAGGACCTGATATAAAATATGTTGTTTCTCTTCTATCATACTCTCTTCCTACTCGACTGTACTCTACTCTGCTTTGTTCTGATCTACTCTACTAATTCTCTGGTCTGCTCTTCTCATCCATACCCAACTCTACACGACCCGAATCTACTCTATTCCTAGTACAATCTACTCTACGCCTACTGTACTCTGCTCGTCGTCGTCGTCTTCGTCGCTTTCGTCCGTCGTCGTCGGCGCGGTCGTCGTCTACTCTACTCTGCACGTCGTCGTCGTCGTCGTCGTCGGCGTCGTCGTCGTCGTCTTCGTCGTCTTAGTCGTCGGCGTGTTCGTCGTCGTCGTCGAAGTCGTCGTCGTCGGCGGCGGCGGCGTCGGCGTCGGCGTCGGCGTCGGCGTCTGCGTCAGCGTGCGTCGTCATCGTGTCCGTCGTCCGTCGTACGTCGTCCGTCGTCCGTCGTCCGTCGTCCGTCGTCGTCGTCGTCCGTCGTCGTCGTCGTCATCTTCGTCCGTCGTCGTCGTCACCGCCGTCGTCGCCGTCGTCGTCGTTGCCAGAGGGGAATCTGGACCCCCTGGATGATAGAATTTCCCCGCAGATTCTGCACCGCCCCGAAGGTAGTTATCCCACGGGGGGCCTCGAGCATCACATCGACGCTGTCCACGCGCGTGTTGAAACCGCGCGAGAAAATCATAAACTGCAGATTGCGGTCTGAACCAGCCGGGCATGCAGCCCCATCACCAGCCACACCCACCGCCGCCAGTTGGGAGCACCGCGCACGCGGGCCGTCGCACTTCGGGCCACTGCCTGCATTACTCTCCGCCGCCAACCAGGGCACCGCGAGCCTCTCCTGGAATCTGCACAAGCAAGCCAGAAGTCCTCTTTTAGCCCCGCGGACCCCAACACTGCGATGGAAATAGATTGGTATCCAGATGACCCCGTTAGGCACGGCAGTTTGAATGTGTCTGGCCATGACCCTGCCAGTCGAAGGCGGCACCTCAGCGAACTCAGCATGCAGAATCGTAAAAACCAGGTTGACGCGCCCCGCGCCTCCAGCAACCACACCAGTTGAGTTGGCCAGGGCGCCGCCCCCCCCCCGCCCACAACTTGACCACAGTGGGCCGAAGCCAGCACTGATCCCTTCTCCCCAGAGTATCCCGACGTACTTGGAAATGCCGCCGGGGCCTACAACTCTAACTTTCTGCCGCGCACCGGAGCGAGGCATGGGCCCATCAAGGCCAGGATCGATGCTCCACTCCAGGACCATGCGTATCCCAGGAACTCAACCAGTTTGCACTGCACGAGAAGAGCCCCCACTCCGCGTTTTCCATGTTCAGTCTTGGTGCGCGGGCACGGCGCTCAGGCCGCCGTAGCCGCAGCAGTGACTCCAGTCGTTGAAACATCCACGCCTGCAATCGTACCCGCCCCAGTTGACCTGCTGCTCAATTCAGTGGGCACCTGCAGCAGGGTGTTAGCACTTACCCCATCCGATCCAGCATGTGGCGACTGACCCAGGGCCCAGCTCAGTAGGCACTGGCCCTGGAGTGCTAGCCCTACCGCATTGCGTTCCAGCGCGTGGCGACTGCGACCTCAAACCCAGCTCTGTAGCCACTGGCCCGAAGGTGCGAGCACTAACCGCAATGGATCCAGCAAGTGGCGACAGCAACCTCAAGCTCATCTCACAAGGCACTGACTTGAAGGTGCTAGCACGGACCATCAAAGATCCAGCACGTGGCGACAATAAGCCATGGCTCAGCTTATTGGGCACTGGCCCTGAGTTGCTAGCACAGACCCCATACGCACGAAGCACAGGTAAAGGTCGGAGCACGACACCATTCGTGCGTTCCATCGATCCAGCAAGAGACGCAGAGCACATCCCACCAGGGTGGTCAGCGCAAGCATCACCGAAAACGTCTGAACCCTGAAACATCGATCCCGCAATCCAGAAACCACACATGCCGAGCTGGAACAGCACAATGTGATCCACTTCTCCGCAGGTCCAGGTACAGAAGCCACCGTTGCCAGATTTGATGCTTCTTCCTTCCCAAAATTGCGAGCTGCTCCTTGAGGAATCGCTTTACTTCTCGTGTTTGCTCAAATGCTCCTTTTCTTGGCTTCTCCTTGCTGGTAGCTGCCTCTGCCTCTGCCAATGTTTGACTGGTTCTCTTGTTTCATAGTACCATCGCCGTCGTCAAGGCCCACGTCATCCACATCGTCTTCATCCACCGCAATCGCTTGACCATCCACACGCGCAAGCGCAGCCTTCGGTGCAGATGACAGTGCTAGGCCGTGGGGTAAGACACGGAACACCTCCAATTCTTTCTTTCTTTCCCTAGGCCTAGATCAGAATCCTGATGGCCGCTCGCGTATCCTGTAAATGAGCTCTTCCACGGCTTTCGCGGCCTCCTCTAAGGCGAGCGCCTCGGCTGTAAAGGAAGAAATTGGGTCACTGATAAACGCCCCTGCAATGATGAAGAGAGTCGTGGT
Organism: Prorocentrum cordatum; assembly: GCA_963575745.1. Classification (NCBI taxonomy): domain Eukaryota; class Dinophyceae; order Prorocentrales; family Prorocentraceae; genus Prorocentrum; species Prorocentrum cordatum. The sequence continues at coordinate 15,700 of CAUYUJ010021535.1, read as the reverse complement.
TTCTATCAAACCACGGCGCGTGACAGCCTCTACGCACCAGGCGGCTGCAGAACACGATGCCGCTCGAGTGCCGCCATCGCTGTGGATCAGAAAATTGGCCCCGCTCAGATCTACTGATTCAATCGGGAAGCTGTGATACCACGACTTCTTTTCATCCATTGTGTAGTTCACCAAGAAATCTGCTTTGATATTCCAATCGCGCTTGTGCCAAACAACCATGTCGTCCGCATCCTGCGCTGGCCTCCATCCGCATCCCATTACGTTGAACATGCTCTTGGCAATTCGATCAAACACCGGTCCGAGAGAAGGTGCTGCCAGCACGGTAGTTCCATTGACAACTCCGGCGAGAGGCTTGCAATCGGTGATGAAGAGTACTCGCCCGGCCATGCCGTCCCAATGCACGTCCGGTGCGCTATCGCCGTGTCCAGCCGGAAGCTCGTCCAAAGGACGCGTGGCTATCCTCCTCCGTTTTGGCGCGGTGTGGACCTGGCCCTGGCGATCCGAGCATCTGCCAGACGACTTGCAGAACAATCCCCAAAGAGTGCATAAATGGGATTCGAAGGCCGGGTAGAGAGCCATCCATTCAGCTTCACGCGAGCACTCGTCTCGGCGAGCCCGCCATGCAATGCCGAACACGCTCACGAAGATATCCTCCCATTCTATCCGGTACCCCATCCCAGAATGAACAATGCCTTCCTTCCGTCTTTTCCTCTCGCTGCCCATCATCCTCACGGTCTCCCACCACTCCCGAGTGCGAAATTGTCGCGCCAGGTGCAAATAATTCCTCTCGCCACGTAGCGGCATGCATCTCTCGCGCCATGCATTTCTAAAGACTTCCCGGAGCACCCGACAATGCAGCGGTATGATTTTGGTCTGCTCGAAGCTCGACTCGATGATACGAGCGGTGCGCATCATGTATTGCGCATGCCCTTCCCCTGGTTTCCGCCGGAAGCCAAACACCTTGCGCAGCATGCTAAACTCCCACCTCTTAACCTTCGTCAGAACGTTCTGGGTAAGATGCCACGTGGACGATCCGTATGCAACGCTAGCAGCTGGGCCACCTGACCAGGCCCGAAGCTTCGATGTAGTAGTCCCTGGGCCCCGGAATATATGGGCATTGCTCCAGAACTTCCCCTCGCCTTTTCCGATGCGGTGGTCTACGGACGTGTTCGTGTCCCCCTCCCTGCTGAGCTGCACCCCCAAAGCCGACATAGAGTCAACGATCTTGAAGGAGTGCGCCTCTGCCCCCATCACAGTAGGCGAATTACAAACGCCGGTCGCCGTGGGCCCGCAGAACATGCACTCTAGCGAAGACGCCTTCCATGAAAAGTGAACCTTCCCGATCGCTTCCGTCAGCTCTTGGGTCATTATCGTGAACTCTTCAACGCTGGATGCTAACAAAAATATGTTGTCGGCCCAGATCAAATGGGTGATGCGCTCGTCGCCGCCCTCGTCGAGAGGAAAACCAAAGCCTGCCTCCCTCCACCTCCGGAACGTTTCACCGCAAGACTCCTCCAGCAAGATGTTGAAGCATTGTGGGGTATCGACGCCGCCCTGTTTCCCGCCCCTTTCCAGGTCGAATCTGTCGCAGGGATCCATACCAGGCAACGTGATATTGCATTTCATGCCAGAGACCTCCCGTAAAAGTGCCGCCACCACCGAAGAATGCATACCTCTAGCCAAGAATGCGTTGACCATCGACTCGTGGTGCATAGAGTCGATGGTCAACTGTCCTGTCTCCATACTTTTCCGCTGCTTGAACCAGCTCCTGACTGAACGACTCGCTGGCCGACGCGAAGAGCTGCTCCTCCATCTTGAGCGACACATTTCACGAACGACTCCCTGGCCTCCTGCTCCAGCTGGTCGACCTGCCTCCTGAATTCCTCCAGCGCGACCCTGGCCTCCTTGAACCTCTTTTCGAAAACGGATTCGGCATCCTCGATTTCCTTGGACATTTTCTCCACATGATTCTGTAGCTTGGCGACAATCTCCTTGGTCCTTGGCCCTCCCGAGCCTTGCCGGGATTGGGAACTGGCGAACATGTACTGGACTTGACTCCTGCAGCTGGTTCTGAATGGCCTCCACTTGAACTTCCGCCACGCGTGTATCTCGGCGGCGCGCCCGGAGGGGAAGTGAGAAGGAAGTGGCCTTTTCAGAAGACGGCGGGGCTTCTCTGAGAGGTGTTCGGTCTCCAGGGAAGGCATAGGAAACTCCTGAGAAAGCTGAGGACTTCCGAGCCTTCTAAGCAGGCCCGCCCCATCTCATTTCCACCACGGGCCCGCCGCCGATGATCGTCTGCATGGACCGCAAACCTTGCCGCGTTCGGACAGTAACACAAGTTCTCCTTGATCTCCTGGGTCTCCTTAGCCTGACCACCGTCATCGCTAATCGCAGCCCACGGCGGAGTCGAGGCCAGCTTGGACTCGAGACCCTCGAACCTCTTAAGCATGGTCATGAGCGTGGATTCGAGTGGGCTGCTATTTTCCCACCCCCCTTGAGGTCCACGTTCTGTCTGACCACCGTCTCCTGAAACAAGATTATCGTGCGAAGCCTTCGCTGTTTTGACGATTTCGGGCGGCGCTGCACACCCACATGCGCACTTGATCCGAGACGCCCAGTTGCACTTCCGGTGACACTTGACGCATCCCCAGAAGAAGGCTTCTTCGCACCCGCAAGAACATCCGTGCTACCCGACATGATGCGAGCGCGGACCCCTCACTTGCCTGGTCCAAAGCTCGCCCCCGCCAGGGGTGTAAACTGCGTCGGTCGCCCCTCGATGTCTGTCGCACAGCGGCGGGAACCTCAGCTCGAAGCCCCGCGACACGGGCGTCGGATTTGGGCCAAATCGGCTACGGTTCTGCCTCTCTTTTTTTTTTCTCTCTCTCTCTCTCTCTCTCTTTCTCTCTCTCTAGCTTTAGATCAGGCGTGTCCTCATGCAGGCGGAGTGTGGAAGAAGAGCGGAAAATAGTCAAAAATCATCGGCAGTAGTCACAAAGCGATCCAAAAATCGTCCCCAGACTATGCTTTGACCATGTTCGAGTACTCCTCCTGCAGAGGGACATGCCCCACTGAAGTCCAGCTCTCTCTCTCCTCTCTCTCGGCCTCGGCCTGGGTAGGGGAACGAAGAATGACATAAACATACAAACTCTGAGGTCCGCGCGGATTTCTCCGATCGGCGCTGGATCCCCCTGGCGGCGCCTCCAGCGCCGCCACTGGCGCGCTCCGCGCGCCAGGGAGGGGGGGTCCAGTGCCGATCCGAGAAATCCGCGCGGACCTCCGAGTTTTCATGTTTACGCCATTCTTCGTTCCCCTACAGTCGGGCCCTTGACCTAAGGAACCCTAAATGAGGAACGAGGCCCCTTCTATCCGCAAGTTGAACTTCGACTTCCCCTCGAGAACCAACGGAAAACCCGAGGCAAACTGTGAAGCAATCAAGGAACACGGAGCCCCTCTCCGACGAAAAGGGTCCCCTCTTCAGGGCCCCGACTGTACTGGGGGCACGGGCGACCCCCCCAGGGCTTAGGGGTGCCGGCGCCCGCCCCCCACCCCTGGGGCCCGGGGCGCCGGCGCCGACCCCCACCGCAGAGGGCGACCCCCCGGGGGCCCGGGGTGCTCTGACGCACGCTCGGGGGCGGCCGAGAGGGGGGGGGGTCCAAGGGGGGGGGGGGTGCAGATCATGACCGGCGGCACGTGCGCGGCCCAGCGGGGGGGGCCGGGGACGCCATGACATTCTGAGGAGGCGCCATGAAATCTGGGGGAACTAGCATGGCCCCCGCCATGATATCCACCCCCCCTCGTCATCCCCCCCCCTCTTTGCCACGCCCCCGGCACGCCCCGCCCGCGCTCGCCTGCCGGGCCGCCTGCCGGGGAACGCAGACGAAGAGCCACAGAAGCACGGAAGCTCGGAGGTGTCCGCGCGGACTCCTCGGAGCGGCGCGAGAGGCGCCGCCAGGGGGAACCAGCGCGGATCCGAGGAATCCGCGCGGACCTCCGAGTTTTTATGTTTATGCCATTCTTCGTTCCCCTAACGAGGGGCCCCAGGCGGCTCCCACGAGAGGCCCCCAGGAGGCCCCCGGGACGGCACCACCGAGGGGGCCCCCTGGAGGAGGAGGAGGAGGAGGAGGAGGAGGAGGAGGAGGAGGAGGAGGAGGAGGAGGAGGAGGAGGAGGTATGCTTCACTCGTCGTTCCATCACGCGCGCCACGGCTTCGTCTCCTGGGCGTGGGCTCCAGGGTCGGAGCGCCAGCCCCCGGGCAAGCGCGCAGGGACGAGGGGGGACCGACGAGGCCCCGGAGGGGCCAGGGGAGGAGGGAGGGAGAAGGAGCTCTCTCGTGGAGGGGAGGAGGGAAAGGAGGGGGGGGGGGGGAGGAGGCTCCCTCCCTCCCTCCCTCCCTCCCCCCGTGCACCGCCCCTTGGCTCCTCCCGACCCCGGGGTGCAGGCGCGGCGGGGGTGGTGCGCCCCTCCCCGCCGTGCTTCGACGCCAGGCTGGGAGGCGACCTGGCCAGCGGCGCTTCTCTGCCGCGTCGCGCGCAGGCTCGCGCCGGGCCCCTCCGCTTCCCCGTCCGTGTCCTCCCACCTCCCCCCCCTAGCCAGGGAATGGAGGGAAACGGAGAGAGGGATGGAGACGGTGGGGGCACAGGGAGAGAGCGAGAGGGGGGAAGGAGGAGAGAGGGAGAGAGGGAGAGAGGACGATAGACGGAGGGAAGGATAAAGATAGAGGAAGAGAGAGAGAGAGAGGAGGCTTGCACAATACCGAAACGATGCTGTTTTGTTTGGTCGACTAGCAAACTATCCTATAGAGGTAGCCAGGCAGACAGACAGACAGGCAGCCTGCTCGAAACTGGCAAATCCATGCCGAGGCTTCGAATCACAGGGCGCAGGGCCAAAAAGAAGTACGAAGGGGAGGGGAAGGAGCTGGGCTTGGCGGAGAAGAGACACGGAGGGGTGCGGGGAGAAGGAGAAGGATAGACGAGGGAGATAAGAGGAGCCGGTTAAGGAGAAGGACAAAACTGAAGGAAAGGGGTGTGCACGAAGAAGGAAGGGAGAGGGAGGAGAGGGCGGGAGGGAGGAATTCCGAATTTGGGGCACAGACCAAAGTCTGATCAAATGCATCTTGCGAACAAACCCACCAGGCAGAGGAGCACCACGAACGCGTTGAAGGCGAGCGCAGCCAAGAAGACAAGCTCTACGAGTGCAACCTCTGCCTGACGCAACCTTCAACCACCCACCATCATCATCATCATCATCATCATCATCATCATCATCATCATCATCATCATCATCATCATCATCATCATCGTCGCCGTCGCCGTCGTCGTCGTCGTCGTCGTCGTCGTCGTCGTCGTCGTCGTCGTCGTTGTCGTCATCGTCGTCGTCGTCCGAATCATCATCATCACCATCATCATCAACCACATCGCCATCGGCATCGCCATCGCCATCGCCATCATCATCATCAGCAGCAGCAGCATCATCATCATCAGTAGCATCAGCACCGACCAGCCATAACTGGGGGAGCTGTGGTCCTTACCCCCCGAGGGGAACCCATCGCATCGATGATCTCCCGAGAGGGGTTCCGAAATCGAGGGGTCCCCCAGGGGGGCAAGGACCACGGCTCCCCCGGTTTTGGCTGGCCTGCAGCATCATCACCAGCATCACCGCGTCTGCCTGCCTTCGGCGCTGCCCCCCCGGCGCCACCGCCGGCGGCCGCTGGAGCGACACGGGCGGGCTGCACCAAGAGGCCGTACCCACCGCCGCCGCCGCGGAGTGTCCCGGAGCTGGCAGCGGCCCGGGGAGCCCAGGGACCACTAGGATTCAGTCGGGCGTGTCCCCCTACAGGGGGATTCTCGACGAAAAACAAAAGATACCCTAAAGATACTCAAAAAATAGTCCGAAAATAGTCTGGGGACTATTTTTCGGGTATTTTTTTGCCTTTTTGGGGCATTTTTGGAGTATTTTTTTTTTTTCGTCGAAGGTCCCCCTGTAGGGGGACACGCCCGACATAACACTAGGAGCCCGAGCACCGCGAAGAAGCCACGGGTACCCGGTCCGTGCTGGCCTCCCCCAAGGCCCTCTTGGAAGCCCCCTCTCCCCGCCCCCGCGTGCGGTGGCAACTCGTGGGAGCCTCCCACGCCGTCGTGCTGACCCTTGCGAGTCGACGCTAGATCGGCGCCAAAAGCGAGGCGGAGTCGGCTCCGGCCCAGGGGTCGGCGGCGAGCGAGGGGGGGAAAATGAGAAGAGAAGGGGCGAGCCTTGTCAGAAGGCTCGGAAGTCCCCCGGTCTTCTGGGAAGCCTTCTGAGCCATTCCCCGAAGGCAAAGAAAGCTTCTCAGAAGGCGCGAGGGCCTCTGAGAAGTCCCGCCGCCTTCTGAGAGAGCCTTCTCCTTCTCACTCCCCCCCCCCCGCTCGCCGCCGACATTCATCACCAGACGCTTCCTGACGCCGAGGAGCACCCGGAAGCCAGAGACCTGCACACCCCGAAGGCCTCCGCCTGCGCGCCTCGCCGCCGAGCTCTCTCGCGAGGCCGCGCCCCTCGCGCCGACCACGCTCCTGCGCTCGGCGGCGACGACGTCAGGGCGAAAATCGCCCAGGGGCGGGCATGACGCGTTATTCGCCCTGGAGCCCCGCCGAAGGCAGAGATCATCGGCGCCCCTCGATCCTCCTCGATCCTCGATCCTCCTCCTCCTCGTCTTCTTCTTATTGTTCTTCTTATTATTACTCTTCTTATTATTATGTTTCTTATGTTTCTTCTTATCATTGTTATGATTATTATTATTATTCTTATTTTTAGTTTTCTTCTTCCTATTATTAGTAAGATTATGCTCATTCGCCGTATTATTCTTCTTATTATTCTGATTATTGTTACTCTTATTATTAGTACTAGTATTATTACTTTTAGTAATAATAGTATTATTCTTCTTAGTAGTATTCTTAGTATTATTATTATTCTCAGTATTAGTATTATTATTCTTATTACTCGCAGTATTAATTCTTGTTATTCGTAAAATTAGTATGATCATTCTTATTATTAATATTATCATTATCATTAGTACGGTTCTTCTTCTTGCTCTTTATATTATTATTCGTATTGTTGGTCATGTTCTGGGTCTTCATATTATTCGTCTTTTTCGTATTGGTATTCGTCTTCTTCTTCTTCGTCCTCGTCCTCGTCCTCGTCCTCGTCCTCGTCCTCGTCCTCGTCCCCTCCTCCTCCTCCTCATCCCCCTCGTCCTCCTCGTCCTCCTCGTCCTCCTCGTCCTCCTCCTCCTCCTCCTCCTCCTCCTCCTCCTCCTTCCTTCCATCCTTCCTTCCTTCCTTCCTTCCTTCCTTCCTCCCCTTCCTCCCTCCCTCCCCTCCTCCCTCCTCCCTCCTCCCTCCTCCCTCCTCCCCCTCCCTCCTCCTCCTCCTCCTCCCTCCTCCCTCCTCCCTCCTCCCTCCTCCCTCCTCCCTCCTCCCTCCTCCTCCCCTCCTCCTTCCTCCCTCCTCCTCCTCCCTCCTCCCTCCTCCCTCCTCCCCCTCCTCCTCCTCCTCCCTCCTCCCTCCTCCTCCATCCTCTCTCCTCCTCCTCCTCCTCCTCCTCCTATCTCCATCCATCATCATCATCATCATCATCATCATCATCATCATCATCATCATCATCATCATCATCATCATCATCATCAGCATCATCAATCATCATCATCATCATCATCATCATCAGCATCATCATCATCATCATCAGCATCATCAGCATCATCAATCATCATCATCATCATCATCATCATCATCATCATCATCATCATCATCATCATCATCATCATCATCATCAGCATCATCATCATCATCATCATCATCATCATCATCATCATCATCATCATCATCATCATCATCATCATCATCATCATCATCATCATCATCATCATCATCATCATCATCAATTCATCATCATCATCATCATCATCATCATCATCATCATCATCATCATCATCATCATCATCATCATCATCATCATCATCATCATCATCATCATCATCATCATCATCATCATCATCATCATCATCATCATCATCATCATCATCCGTCCTCCGTCCTCCTGCTCCTGCTCCTGCCCTCCTCCTCTTCCCCTCCCCCTTTCTCCTCATCCTCCTCCTCCTCCACCTCCTCCTCCTCCTCGTCCTCCTCCTCCTCGTCCTCCTCCTCCTCCTCCTCTTCTTCTCCTCCTGCTCCTGCTCCTGCCCTCCTCCTCCTCCTCCTCCTCCTCCTCCTCCTCCTCCTCGATCATCCTCCTCCTCGATCATCCTCCCGCCGCCCATCCTTTGTCACAGCCGGCCGACCCTTCTTGCGTCTGTCGATGGGGCGGCTCGTTCGACGCCACCCAGGCGAGTGCACGCAAGGCCGCCTTCGCGCTCTTCGTGCACTTGCTCCTGAGGCGCGGCCGCTCGGTGCAGACTCGAAGCATGGACCCTTCTCGCGGCAGCCTAACACGGTTCGAGCGATCAGCCACAACAGCGTCCAAGAGTGGCCCAAAGACCAACTTTGAGAAGATTGCGGCTGGGATCTGAAATTGGAAGCACGATTTCCAAGAGCCTGGGCGATCCCTGTGCGCCCTGAAAGCTCTCGGCGAGTTCTTGCTGCGAGCTCACGACGAGGAGGTTTCTACTGGAAGGGTAGTGGCCGACGTGTAGTGTTGGCAAGATCGCTACAATCACGATGATAGGTCCTACGGAGTACACCGCTTGGATGTACCCCAAAAATCAGACTCAAAACATGCTGAGATGATGGATCACTCTCCATAGGCAAACGGTGAGCCAGCTTGCATCTAGCACTGACCCCGTAAAAGCGAGACACACCCTGTGATGTCGAGCTTCATCTTCGAAGTCGCATCACTAAGTCTAGTATAGCCAGTCGTCTGCGAAATTCCTTCTCCGGGCAAATGCAATAATACAACCTGCGTTGGACCTGTCGGCGCCTTACGTACGGCAGAATACTATGCCGCATCGCAGCGCGAAGCAGTGTTACGTTAAGGAGATTGCGCATCGTTCAAACAGCCCCGCCCACGGCGTTCGCGAGGTCGGCCATGTTTGAGCACAGCGGCAGTTCGGCTGCCTGAACTGATTCGGATTTTCGCGGATACTGAAAGAGCAGAACCAAAAGAAATGTTCAAATCGATAAGCGGCTTTGAGCGAAGCGCATGGTCGCGTGACTCATCCCTGTCACGGCCACCTGAACAAGATGGCGCTCAGCAACCATCGAAGTCGAATCGTCGCGAAAATCGGAGCACCGAACGGCGCGAACACGTCACTGCCCACCCCACTGTGAACCTGGGGGGGATCGATCTGCCCGTGCTGGGTAGAAACACCGTCCGAGCAGGACACGCACGGTGCGCGGACTTGCGCAAGCAATCCCCTGTGGCACAGCAGGGCGGACTGCACCACGCGCGGGGGAGGGGGTTCCAGAGGCTCCATAAAGTGCGCACGGGTCGGCCTGTTCGACCCGCTGGCAAGTACTCAGCTACAGAATCCGACGATGCCCACGAAGAACAACACAAGCATAAACGAGTACCCACCGGTCGGAAGAAATAGGTAGAAACCTGAAGTTGGAAGGCGTTGGAAGTAGGTTGGGTTCCGTCCGCCCCTCAAGGAGGACGGAGAAGGTGAACCCTCTTGATCATTGAAGTAGGAAGGCGCTTAAAGTAGATTGGAATCTGGGACTCTGAAAAGACCTACTTTCAACGACCGTTGGGTACTCGAGCCAACGGTCAAGAAGCTGCCGAGGTGAAAGATACATGCTCCCTCATCCACGTGCCCATCTACAGGCGAAAGATCCCGCTCGGTTCGAAATCCAAGCAGCACGGAGGTCAGCGGGAGCGGCAACTCCTCTACCCAACATTATTGGCACGACCACTTTGGACAGGGCGTTCGCTTGAGCCCGCAGGCGAACATGACCTACAATAACAAGCAATCACTGAAAGAACAATTAAAGTGGAGAACAGGACGGGGTGTACTCAAACAAAGGAATCGCCATAGCGGTCGCGTCAATTGCTGCATCAGTCACGAGTCGGTGGCTTCTGGCTTTCTTATACTTGGTAAAACTGAACATAAGCAAGTGTTTGAAGGCGGTGAGCGAAAGAAACGTATTGAGCCGCCTCCTTCGGTTCGGGCACGGGTCTTCGCTGCAAAAATCGATTCTCACATCAGTTCTGCCCTTAGACAGGCGAGAAGGATGGAAGGAGTGAAGCGATCACCGGAGCGTTCCGGGAGAGCGTGAGGCTGGAGTGCACCAGGCAAGCCTGGCACACTGCGGCGCTGCTCCCGCATCTGGAACGAGTCGGCGCTGGCCCGCGTCGGAGACGGGGTGTATCGATTGAGCGACCCCAGGCCCGGTCTTGCGGATCAGCGGGGCATAGGCACAAATGAAGGGGCCCTGGGACACACTCATACATACGCACAAATAACCCATATATGTTCTGGGTTTTCTCTTCCCATATGTTCTGGGTTTTTCTCTTCCCCTCCACTTCCCATATCTTCCCGTATTTTCCTGGGGATCGACAATTCATTGTGTCTGTGTGTCTTTCCCCTCCTGAACAGACGAAGTGCTGGCGATCACTGCGGCCACTGAACCGGAACTGCCGCCCCCAACCCGTCGGCAGGAGACTGGCAGCGCCGAGGGCGGCCTGGCCCGCAAGCAAACTCGTAGCGGTGTTGCTGTGTCAGCGCAGTGTTTGGGGGAAGGAGGAGGCTCCTGGGATGGCCTAAGAGGCCTCCAGAGGCTCGACGAGGCCCCCACGAATCCCCCATGAGCCCCAAAAGAGGCCCCCAAAGAGGCCCCAAGAGGCGCCTCCAAGACGCTCCAATAGGCTTCGACGAGACCTCCCACGAGGGCCCCAAGAGGCCCAAATCTTTACTTTTCATGTGTTTTGTTTTCAAAATTTTGGCGTTCTCGCCTTTTCGGCTTCCGACGCTCCACGACGGCCACAGGGGCATGAGGAAGGGGGCGAACCAAACTCGCAGAGATAGAAAATGTTTGGCCATCTGCAGAGAGAGTGTTTTTAGACCAGGTAAAACAGCGTCTGGCCCAGCCCGGGCTCCATGCACGCTACCAGTCTCAAGCGACAATCGGATGCTGTCAGGCGGAGACAACTCAAGATGCATAGAGCCTTACAGATGCTCTGGGGCGGGAGGGGCACCGCTGGACAAGGCGGGCACACGCAAGAAGGATTCGGCTGGTCATCTCGAAACTGGTAGACTAGAGTGGCCTAAGGCTATCTTGCTCATCAGGAGGATCGCCCACGATTCGCCTACACAGCTACACCGATCCTTGCCAGGCCCATCCTGGGCCCAGGAACCAGTGTTTACACTGCCCTGGCTTGGGCAAGAAGGCATACACACCCATCCTGAGCGTGGGATTGGACTGGGCAAGATCGGTGCAAGCGTATAGCTCACAATCAACTGTTCTTCCATGGTAGTCAGAAGGCAAACCGATCCAGTATGCGTTCAGTGCGGGTTTTGGGACACCTCCCAGCCAACGCTGACAATGCGCTCGTTGCCTGTCGCGTGAGCAAGCCTGACCCATAGTTGGGCTAACAGGATGCGACACCGACTGCAGACATGGACCTGCCAGAAGCAGGCGACCTGACAACAGCTCAACGAGGGACCATCTGTATGAGGCTCTCGGTAATAGATGAGTCCGTCCTTCCCCTTCCCGATCTACTCTTATCGGGCTGAGAACTCTGAGCTGCGCATCTCCGTGTTCCCGTTTTCGCACGCCCCTTACACTGCTTGCGCCACTTTGCCCCACGGACCATCCAGAATCCGAACCCAGACCTCCAGCGGATTGGTCTGCTCAACATGTAGACCCCCGACCTCTCGACCCCTTCCGCTGGGCCCGCTTTGAATCCCGGATCGTTTGCCGATGGCCCCTGGAGGTCGAAACGGAGGAACAACGCGGGGATCGAAAGAAACAGCTACGCCGGAGGTCTGTGAGCGGGGATGGCGCTCCCACGCTTTCAATAGAAAAACCAAGGAAACCCAAAAAACCCACGGCACCCTGGAGGCAAGCAAGATGTTTCTTGGTATGGGTCTCCACTGTACGCGGTCAAACATATACGTTCTGCGCGGGGCATCCGCGAAAAAAAAACGGCACCGCATCCGCGTGGTCGCGGCCCAGGGATGCCCGGCCCGTGAGGGCACCGGTCCTGGTGCAGTCCACCAGGCGCGCCACCAGGTGAGGCCGGGCGCGGAGCGAGTGCACGGACGACAGGCACCGCACCGTTGCCTGGTGGAGGGGGCACAGCGTGGCGGGGCAGGGGGAGGAGGGACGGAGGAGGAGGAGGAGGAGGAGGAGGAGGAGGAGGGGGAGGAGGAGGAGGAGGAGGAGGAGGAGGAGGAGGAGGAGGGGAGGAGGAGGAGGGGGAGGAGGAGGAGGAGGAGGAGGAGGAGCAGGAGGAGGAGGAAGGGGAGAAAAAGGGGGACGAGGAGGACGAGGAGGAGGAGGGGGAGGAGGAGGAGGGGGAGGAGGGGGAGGAGGAAGAGGAGCGCGGCCACAGCCGTCGCACCTGATGAGGGTGCCAGGTGAGGGTGCGTCCTCACCGTCCTGGTGCCCTCGGTCCCCCTTCGGCCACCCCCCGCGTCCTCCGAGCCTCCAGAGGCCTCCAGGAGGCGCCCCTCCCTCGCCCACGCGATCGTCGTCCTCCCCTCCCAGCCAGGAGGCTTCTGCAGGTCCGCCGGCCGCCCCTCTGCCACGTCGTGATCGTGCTCAGGGAGGCGGAGGCGGAGGCGGAGGCAAGGCCTGCAAACGGCCCGTGGGTGTCCAAGTCGCAGCAGCCTGTAGGGCTTGGCAGCAAGAGCAGTCTGCTGAGGATGGGCCGAGGCGTGGATGATGGGGTGTCCTTGAAGTGAGCGGGGGCTGCAGCGGGAGAGTGGCCGATGAGGCCGAGGAGGAGCGGGCGAAGCGAGGCACCGAAGGACCAAGACCCGATCACCGCGGTGCCGTCGAAGGCCCGCTGTCCAGGCGCGCCGCGAGGTTACGTGCAGAGGCGGCGAGTGGCTAGAGGACGAGCAATATGCTTGTATTGAAGCAGGAGTGTGCACGATGCAAGGTTGTCCGGCGATGCAAGAGCGCGCACGATGCAAAAGACAGAGAGGAGCGGCTTGCCAGTGAGGCGGCGTCAGCGTACTGCTGCCAGCCAAAGATCTCCAGGTCATCGAAACATATGCTAGAGGCGGCCGCCATTGCAAAGTTCAAAGCCAAAGCTAGGGGGAACTCCTCACCCACGCCTAAACGGCTTCGGTTCAAGGGGGGGGAGGAGGTGAAGGGAGGGGCTAAGAGGCCAGGGGCATGGGAAGAAGGGAAAGTGCAGGGAGTCCGAGAGGGAGAAAAAAGGGGGCAAGAGTCAAAACATAGGGAGAGGAGGTGAGCGGTGGCGATAGAGACCGGATGGGGGTGGAGACTCCTGAAGAGCGGAAGCGGGAGCGGGAGCGGCAGAGAACGGCGAACGACTTGAGGAGGGAAATGGAGAGGGAGAGCGAATGAGGGGGACCTGCTCCTACTCCTTCACGATCTGACGATGCTCTATCTACTTGTGGACCCCTCTCCAAGCCACCTACACTCAACCCCCACCCCTCACCCCTCCATCTCCTCCATTCCTTTTCCTTGTAAATACCTTCTCCCTGTCGCACCCCGAGGCGAGTTTTAGGGCGGGCCGGGTGTTTCGCCTGAGATATGCTCACCACTGATGACCCTGAAGCTAAAATTGGCAACAGTTTCAGGAATGGAGGGCGGGTCGTTTTCAAAATGTGGCTCTCGCCGTAGCGCCGCGCACATCCGTCTTTACAATTTCCAAACTAGTTTCACGGATTGAGGGCGACCCGTTTCCAAAATGTGGCTCTCGCCCTAGCGCCGCGTACATTCGCTTTAGAAATTCGCAAGAGCTTCACGGATTGAGGGCGGCTCTTTTTCAAACCCTAGCTCTCGCCTTAGCGCCGACCGCATTCGTTTTTAACAGTTGCAAGAATTTCACGGATTCCCATGATCAGCGTACCAGAAATGGCTTTCTGGAAAAATTCAGGATTCGGGATTCTGGATTATCCATGTGTTACATTGATTCGCGGTGTTGAAGTCCCAAGAATGGCGTTCTGGCACGATTCAGGATCGTCAAGACGCAACAGTCAGGTTGATCCGTGGGGTTGGAAACCCGAGAACAATGTTTTGGCAAGCTTCAGGGTCTTCAAACGGTTGTCTTCCAACGAGGCAGTTCCCTCCGTGGAAATGAACCGTTGTAGGGGCCTATGAAGAGGGAGCTTGGAGGGAGGGTTGATTCGAACATTGTTGATGACTCTTGGCTTTACACTGGACCTCCTCCTCCTCCTCCTCCTCCTCCTCCTCCTCCTCCTCCTCCTCCTCCTCTTCCTTCTCCTCTTGGAGCGCGGCATCCGCCAGCTAGTGCCGTATCCTCTTCCTTCTCCTCCTCCTCCTTCTCCTCCTCCTGCTCCTCCTTCTCCTCCTCCTCCTCATCCTCCTCCTCATCATCCTACTCCTGCTCATCATCATCATCATCATCATCATCATCATCATCATCATCATCATCATCATCATCATCATCATCATCATCATCATCATCATCATCGTCATCGTCATCGTCATCGTCATCAGCAGCAGCATCATCGTCATCATCATCAGCAGCAGCAGCAGAAGCAGCAGCATCATCAGCAGCAGCATCATCACCACCACCACCACCATCATCATCATCATCATCATCATCATCACCATCATCATCATCATCATCATCATCATCATCATCATCATCATCATCGTCATCGTCATCGTCATCGTCATCGTCATCGTCATCGTCATCATCACCATCACCATCACCATCACCATCACCATCATCATCATCATCATCATCATCATCATCATCATCAGCAGCAGCATCAGCGTCAGCATCATCATCAGCAGCAGCATCAGCATCATCAGCATCGTCATCATCAGCATCAGCATCAGCATCACCATCATCAGCATCATCAGCATCATCATCATCCCGCGTGCCATTCAGCACATAGATCCGAACCCTCGATACACGCCCTGTTCGTCTTCAACCGTACCCCCTTAGTCGTACATCTGTCTTACCTGCAACGTGTATTTCGTGCAGCCCCTAAACCAGGGGAAGAGAAGACGGACGGAAGGAGGGGACAAGGGGCAGGCGGATTGCTGAAGCGTGCGTTCTGCATGAATCGCAAGGAAGTCTCGAACGATAGCGCGATCCCCAAATTAATCGCAAGAAAATCCACAAAGAGAGCGTGATTCCTGAATGTCAATGGCGCGGCGTCTGATTTGACTGCGAGGAAGTTCAACGCGAGAGCGCGATCCCTGTAAAAAGCGTGAAGAAGTCCCGCGCGAGAGCGCGATTTGGGAATGAATTGTGCAGACGTACGAAGCGGGAGCCGCCGTTGTTGTAGACCGTGGGCTGGGGGCCCAGTTCGGTGACACCTCCCTTTCCCTTGCCGCAGGCAGCTGGGTGATAATCATGACAAGCGTTCCCCACAACGGGTTCGTGACCCCACAGAACAGACTGGGCGACGGCGTAACGACGTCGGCTCGCGGCGCACACGTTCTTCCGTGAGCCCCAGAGCCCGACAACGGGACTCGGGAGGCTGTTCTCGGTCCTGGACCGCGCCGGCATCCAGGGGGGAGGGGGGAGGAAGGGAAGGGGAGGGAAGGGAGCGAGTGGG